>PVLA01000311.1:0-133943 GCA_004027455.1 Hydrochoerus hydrochaeris | reverse complement strand
AGATGACCTTGAGGCCTTCAAATGGAGACAACTTGAGACTATCCTCATTAGTGAAATAAATAAGAATCATTTATAAATATCATATTGTGTCTCTAGTGTAAAAAGTAAATAAGAACTACAAGTGTAATAAAACCAAAATGTGTAATTGCTATTGTAAAAAAGAGAGGAAAAGAAAGTGCTCTAAGGGATATAACTGCATGTATGTTTGAGTGTGTAAAATAGATGACCATATTGCTGAATCTTTGTTGAATCTTTGAGAACTGTTTGTAGTCTGACTGTTTGAATGTTTACTATGTACCCTTTAACTTTGTAACTTGAACAACTACATCCAGGATGACAGTATGTTATTTATAAATTACTGATTTCTTAGTGGGGCTTTTTCTCATTTTTCTTTTTCTTTCTTTCTTTTAGAATTCTGTATTGTTGCTACCCTTTCTGTTTTGCTTTTTTTTTCTTCTCTTTAAATAAAATTTTTAAAATGTATAATTGCTATTGTAAAAAAAGAGGAAACATGAAGCACTATAAAAGATATAGCTGCATGTATGTTTATGTGTGTGGGATTGATAACCATATTTCTAGGTTTTTGTTGGATTGTTGAACAGGTCTGTTTGCACTCTCACTCCTTGAGTGTCCACTTTGTGTGCTTTAATATTGTAACTTGAATAACTATTTCTAAAAGAACAATATGTAATTTATCAACTAGTGATTTCTTATTATTTATCCTCTTTTCTTGAAATTCTGTAATATTTCTACATTTTTCCTGTTTTTTTCTCTTTAAATAAAAAAACTACAAAAAAATAATAACAAGGAAACAGGCAGCAACAATACAAATGCTAGAAGATGACAAGAGAATCTACAATTTAAGAATAAGAAACATGAACAAAGAAGCAGGAATACATACAGGCGAATTACAAAGGCTATTCATGGAAATAATTAAGGAAAACTTCCCAAGCATGGGAAAAGAAAATGACATTCAGTTATGTGAGGCATACCAAGCTCCAGCCACTTACAACCAAAACAGAGCTATACCCAGACATATAATAATCAAGATACCATAAATTCAATATAAAAACAGAATTTTAAAAGCCATTAGAGAAAACAAACAGATTAACTATAAAGGTAAGCCCATCAGGATCATGGCTGACTTCTTGACACAGACCATCAGATCAAGAAGAACTTGGAGCGAAGTATTCCAAGCCCTGAAAGAAAGTAATCTCCAGCCCAGATTGATGTATCCTGCAAAACTGTCACTAGAAATTAATGGAGCAACAACATGCATCCATCACAAAGAGGAACTAGGCGAATTTGTGACCATCAATCCAACCCTACAGAAAATACTGAAGGGCATTCTAGAGAGAGAGAGAAAAAAATACCAGGATTTTAGGAACAGTGGCAGAAAGGCCTCAATGAATGGGGCAGGCAATAGAATGAAGAAGAAAACTAGACAAACAAAGGCAGAAAAATAGCATAGCAGAAATGAGGCAGAGAAGGATGGCTAGAATCTCTAACATAGATGACCTTGATACACTATATTGTTAATAGCACACCAGGATTTAAAACCCACATTACTCACATCACTCTGCTTAGATGGATTATATTCTGTTCCAGTCATTCTACCTGTACTAGATTTGAGGGCACAGAGAGTAATGTCAAAAATAACAGGGTATAGTATGGTAATCATCCTTAATTTCCTATTAAGTTAATCTAAAGCTCTGTAAAACCTACACTGCTTTACCATGACTGATTGTAATTGAATCTGATCTGTTAGATTGCTGTTTTGTATTGATAGATTTTATTCAAAGCTGTTATGGGGCCGGGGGCTTAGCTCAGTGGCATAAGCACCTGCCTGGCAAGCATGAGGTCATGAGTTTGATCTCTGCTACCGGGAAGGAAAAAAAAAAAAAAAGCTGTTATGATTGATTGTATCAAGTCTGAGCATATAGGCAACTGCACTTAAGATGACAAGAGTCACTAGAATATTCACTCTGGTTTATTACCTGCCTTTGCCTTTGAAGTTTTATACTGTCTACAATGATTGATTTTTACTAATATTGTTATTTACTGCTATATTCAATTATACTGTTATATCCAAATATGCCTGATGATATAGACAATTCTATTGAAGATAACACGAAACGACACAGTAATCATTGTAGATCATCTTGTACTGTGGTTTTATGTGACTTTTTGGTTTCATGTTTTAATAGGAATTTGTTTTGTTTTGTCTTGCTAAGTTTTGTTTTTCCCTCTAATACAGAAAGGATAAAAATACATGTAGAGATTCATGCATGCATAGCTGTTTACACTCTCACTGTTTGAATATCTACTTTGTATGCTTTAATTTTGTAACTTGAACAACTATTTCTAAGAGGGCAATATGTAATTTATCAACTAGTGATTTCTTATTGTTTATCTTTTTTTTGAAATTCTGTATTATCTCTACCCTTTACATGCTTTTGTTTCTCTTTAAATAAAAAATTTTTTTAAAAAAGTAAAAGGAGGAACAGGGAGTGCTCTAAAGGATATAACTGCATTTATGTTTAAGCATGTAGGATTGATAACCATGTTGCTAAGTTGTTATTGGATCATTGAATTTCTTTGCAGCCTCACTGAATGTCCACTCTGTATGCTTTAATTTTGTAACTTGAACAGCTAAGTTTAGGAAGACAATATGTAATTAATCAACTAGTGATTTCTTACTGGTTATTTTTTTTTCTGAAATTCTGTATTGTTTCTACCCCTTTTTCTGTTTTGCTTTTTTCCTCTTTAAATGAAAAAAAAAACAGTTCTAAAGGTAGGGAAGCTATGGCATTAGTGGTATTATCGCAAAGGATGACAAATCACAAGTGACAAGGAACAGCATTTGATACATGAAGAAAAACAGAAAAATAACAAAAAATATCCTTCAACCACCCAAAGAAATCCTTAGGATTGCCCTGCATGGTTTTCATCAGATATTACATGATTTCAGTGCCTTG
Source organism: Hydrochoerus hydrochaeris (assembly GCA_004027455.1). Classification (NCBI taxonomy): domain Eukaryota; kingdom Metazoa; phylum Chordata; class Mammalia; order Rodentia; family Hydrochaeridae; genus Hydrochoerus; species Hydrochoerus hydrochaeris. The sequence goes on along the minus strand of PVLA01000311.1, from coordinate 130,965 downwards.
ATGCAAAGGGAAAAATAAAAATGAAATCCAACTAAACCTTGCAAATCACAGCATATCTAAAGAGTGAAGGATATTGACAATAACTACCCCTGAATATGTGCAAAAATTAATTCTAGCTAAAAAAAATCAATGTTTTACAACATTAAAAAATAAGTTTGGGGAGAATATTTTATTTATTTGTTTTGTTTTTAGCTTAATGGAGAGAGGTAATTCCAAACCTCTGCTCATATACACATACCTGGAAACATACTAATATGCACATAACCAGCTAAGAAGGCTATTTGAAGTTCACCAAGGAGGTCTTTATAAATGATCAGTTTTTTCTCCAGCCACATCAAACCCTTCCCCTAAAAAAAAATTCCAGATTTTAACAAGCAAAAAAAAAAAATCATATATATGATCCATAAGCAAGGCTTACTTGTTCAGCAATATCATGCCCCAATCTCCTCAATTATTTGTAATCAACATGCATCAAATGAGACATGCTCCTATGAAACATTGTTGGGTCAATATTCAATAACAACATTAAAATGACAACTAACAGCTAAAACCTTTACTTCATCTTAAAGCTCTCAATGTTTAAAAAGAGTATGCAGCAATATGCAGCCGAATTTAAGCATGCATCATAAAAAGAAAGATGCCATAGGTTTCTTACACTAAGAAAATAATGCAAAGAAGTTTGTCCACGGAGTCCTTAGTCACCTGTCATAAAAGCACTGCCTCTGCTCAGTGTGTCCAACAAACAAACAACTAGGATTGAAATACAAAATAATCCATACTCTTAATAGTGTATGAAATCAAAACTACTGTTTTTTTAAGTTCTTTTTAGGAAATTGACCAAAAATCTGATGCTATTTCAACCTGGGATATCCAAGACCATTAAAGGAAAATTTGCAAATAAGAAATACATTTTGTCAGCAACTTTCAGTGCTGTGGGTCCTATGACCATGTAAGTAAGGAAAGTAGTTCAGGACAAAGGGGCAACTATAGAGTCACACCAATTAGTCTGCTTTCTGTTTCATCTACATGTTGACTAGCATCGTTCATTTGAATAGCAGTCATACAACACCCACATTTTGTAATGTCTTAAAAATTGACGATTAAGAGGCCAAAGAAATTTCTCTGGAACAGAATTTAAAGCATAAAACTCAATTTGAAGAGTTGGTGTTTGACATAACTGGTAAACTGCCACCTTCAAGAAAGCCATCCCTTATAAAGTGTCAAAACTTAATTACAAATCTTCATGACGCTATATGTTCCCAAATACATAAGTCGAATATTTTAACATTAACACATTTGAGATGTATGAATGAAATTGACAAAGTTGTGACAAAAGACAAATTCCTATGCTGATATATTTATCACTTATTACGGAGAAAAAGACAGTAATACTTCTCAATGTGCTCCAAGAGCTATCTCCATTTGTAAGCCACAGACTATATATTGTAAATGTATTTTCCTTTTCTGATTTTATGTCTCTAAATGAACCAAAAGAATCTGCACTTTTAGTAGATTCAGAATCAAATTTAATGATGGTTCTCCACAAAATCCCCATATTACATTACTTTTAGGTATTATTTTACTTATTTATGCCCAAAGTAATAGTAGCAAACAAAGTATCTTCAGAAATAAGATGAATTATAATCAACAATCTGAAGATAATGATTATCATCCTCCTGGGACCAGCAGGTAGCACTAGTAAATAACTTTCTTGGGAATAACCACAGCACAAGACCCAAAACATGCAATGTTTCTTAAAAACTAGACTCAAATCTTGTACACTATCACTTATCCCTTTGCCTATTTGCCAAAAGTGTCACACAAACTAACCCAAAGTCACACAAAACAACATGTATCAAATATATTGAAGTATTGACAAGGTAAGCAGTAATGGAGTATTGCTCTGAGACAAAGAGTAATTCAGTGGGTAATAAAGAATGGAACCTTATACAGACTAATGAAAATGACATTCTATAAACTGAGTTGTATAGGCAACTCAGTATTTTGAAATGAATTCTGCACACACTTCTTAAGAAAAGAATAATGAAGAAGAAAACCTCTTCAGGCTGTTGAAGTAACTTCTCCAGGTAGCTAGGTTAGGCCACTTATCTGCCAGTTATAGATGATCTTGGACTTGAAACCATGTCTGTTGGCTATTTTGTATGGATTCTAATCTCTAAAATAATACCTCTTAGTCCTGCAACTAACACTAAAATTATGCTATTTTCAAATGAAGTTCATATTTATTTAAAAAACAGTGGAGTGCTTGAAATATTTCCAGTCTTTGTGTCTAATTTGATGTGTCTTCAAGAAGCTTATAATGGAAATTTGTATAGAAAAGATAAAGCTTAAATATCTACAATCAATGAAGAACAGCATCATTCAGATTTTATTCAAATTTGTGTCCTAAGTTCCTCAAAGGATGTAAAAAAGAGGAAAAAGTCATATACTAAGTATCAAATGTAAAAGAGGTACTAAATGGGACAGATTTTAAAGAAAGCAAAGATTGTGTCTATTGGGGAAGTTAAGAACACTTTCATAGAGGAAATGGCACAAGAGATGGACTCACATTTGGATTAGACTTTAATTAGTTCAGAATTCACAAAGAAGAGAAAACAAAAAGTCTGACTAGTAATAAATAGAGGGTAGAGGTATAACTTTTGAGATTCACAACATAGAAGTTCAATAAATGCATTAAATGTCATTCATGATTTAGCTACAAACACAAAAATTAATAAAAGGTGTTCACAACAGAAGAGCTCAGCTGGGGTGTGTGTGTGCTGACTTCTTGACTTGGATGAGCTCCTGAAGAAAAGGGTAGAAAGTGAATATTAAGAAGTATAATGGTGTCTCAAACCATGAAGAGGCCTGGAAGAGAGAAGCCAGTTCACCCGTCCTGTAAACTGTGCAAACCACGTGGGACTCAGGAAGTGAGAAGTCAGTTCACTCTTCTTGTGAGTCAGCAGAAGCAAAGCCGGGCCTGAGAGGAGTACAACAAGAAGTCAGTTCACCCTTCCCATAAGCCATACAAACCATGCAGGGCCCAACGAGAGAGAAGCCAGTTTGCCCCTTAGCATGAGTTGACCGGCACGTGGCCTGAGAATCAAAAAGCCCCGCCCCCAGCTACAACTGGCAGGTTCAGAGGACAGGCTGATCTGACAGCAAATGAAGTACAAAAACAACTCGATGCTTGTATTATATGATTGATTTTGCAGGCCTAAGGCTGGTAGTCTGAGCGTCTATTAGGAGGATAACAGTATGCAATATAGCAAATATGGGGGATTTCCTTCTGTCATGTTCTTGAAATCCAATATTGTTCTCACTGTTTTATTTTGTTTCAATTTGCTGTCTTGTTTTATTTAATGTTCTGTTTTGATTGGTTTTGTTCTGTTTTATTTCTTTTGATTTTACTATATCTGATAGTATGGACAGCTATTGTGAACATAACCTTGTTGATTTCCTATTATCCTGCTTTGAAGTTCTGCACCACTTTCACTGCTTTGTTTTGATTGGCTTTATTCTGTTTTATTTTGTTAGGCCTTACTCTCTTTAAAATAAAGATACATTAAAAATGCTTTTAAAAAATTAAGAAGAGGTTTTGTGGCAGAATCACAGAGTGGTGCCACAGATGAAATAGAAGAAGCCCGATAAAAAGACCCACATAAAAATAAAAAATATACATGTAATTTACATTTCTATGGAAGAATTCACACTCCTCATATATAAACAACATGTAAAAGCTGTGGCATAGCGTATCTCTAATCCCACTACTCTGGGAGGCTAAACAAGGTTGGAGATCAGCCTGGCTGATTTAGCAAGGCCCTGTCTCAGAGAAAAAAGAAAAAGAAAAATATGTGCAAAAATTGACAATAAAAATCAACAATCCAATAGACTATGGTTGAAAGATGTGGACAACAGACCAAAAAAACCCAAAAAAGTGGAAATACACCCTATACATAACAAAAGATGCTTAACTTAGCTCTTGATAAGAGAAGCGCAAATTGAAACTATGCTAAGACACTTTCTCACAAATCAGGATGACAAAAATCCTTAGACATGACAGTTGGGCATACTGCTTGCAAGGTTCTGAGGAAATATCACTGTCACATTGCTGGAGGGAATGCATAATAATACAACCTCAGTGGAAGACAGTTTGGTAATATTTAAAATAAGTTACATATTTTGACTTAATTTGACTCAAATTTTCTTCCCTTTTTATTACTACACTTTTGCAATACCCCATAAATACACTCAAATGGGGAAATGGTATATACATGTGACTGCACTATATGTTTGTCAGGCAGTGCTACTTTAGATCTAACTACCAGTTCACATAAATTCTGGGGGACAGAGAACATGTTAAAGGTATCTTATGATTCCTCTAGCCAGAATAACAGGAGAAGAAAAATCTAAGCTAAAAAAAAGTTCACACTAAAATAGATGGCATGAACAGGTAAGTTGAATACAGGATAATTCGTAAGTGATCCAAGAGTTGTCTTTGATATTTAGGTGTGCTGAGATCATCTAGGTTTCTTTAAAGTTTTTATGTGTTAGAAATATACACATAATTATTGGTGGTTTAGAAGAAGTATGGTCTGAGATTGACTTCCCTGAGATTCCCTGAAAAACTGCAAAATGCTAACCATGTCTGAAAATGGGGTAGGTAAACAGGAATTCATTATGTTTAATTTTTTTTAATAATTAAAAATATCTAGAAAAAGGAATTACTTAAAAGTATCGTCTGAGTGCCATATTGCTGATGCTTAAAAAACAAATAAAAGAAAAAGAAAACTTGATCATAATTCTCCAAGGATCCAAAAAGAGAGACAATGCTACAGAAAAACCCAGAAAGAGAGCACTGAATTTAAAACACTGGACTTATCAGATGTAAGGGCCGTTAGAGTCTGAGGAAAAGTGAAGGTTATAAAAACCAGACCATATCAGAGTAGAAGAAGTGATGAAGCATTAGACTGCTCTGGTGAAGTTTTGACCAACAAGGAAAAAAAGGTGGTTAAAAACAAAATTGTGTCCTAAGGATTAAGCACCATAGTAAGTATCACTAAGTCAATCAAATATTCCTCAATGTCACTAAATATTCAAAAGTATTTTAAGATCATAGAAGTATAGCCTGGTGTGGTGCAGCCCACTGGGATGGCTGAGGCAGGAGGATTGCCACAAGTTTGAGGCCAATCTGGTTAACACACTGAGTTCAAAGCCACCCTGGGTAGACAGCAATGCATTTTGAATCCATACATACATACATACATGCATAAAATCACAGAAGCACTACTACCTTTATTACCTATGAGAGTATATCCATTTTCCTCCATTGCTGTGAGAAGTGATTTTGAAATGCAAAACACTAGCAATGTGCCTTTGAGTGGTCCTCCTGCAAAGTACCTAATGCCTGGGGTTTGTGAGTACTAAAGGAGTGCAAACACAGCACAGAGTACTACCTGGATCCAAGGCTGGCTCAGGGTGTGTTGGTCACATCTGCTTTGGTAATGAGCAGTGAATCCAAGGGAGCCCTCAAACCAGAAACAGCAATGTGCGACTAGACACAGTCCAGAGTGTGAGCCTGCCTCTGGTTACTACAAGGAAATAACTTCTTACAGTGGAGCTACAGGGAAAGTTGGTGTTGACTTGGTCCACGTAGCACCAGTTTTGAGCTATCTCCAGATGTTATCTAGAATTGCTGCATGTCACTGAAAAAGTTACTGGCCTCTGAGACACTCACTGATGAAGAAGCTAAAGGCAAGCTTAAGAGACAAAGTCAGGGAATGGGGATTTAGCTCAGTGGGTCAAGTGCTTGCCTGGTAAGCATGAGGTTGTGAGATCGATCCCCAGTACCAGGAGAGAGAGAAAGAGAGAGTCAGGGACAGAATTCCATGGTCTAAGAGTCCTTGAGTAAGATCTCTTCTAACTTTGAATACCTTGAGAGCAGAAACTGTATCTTCAGTTCACTTGCTCTACAAATATTTGCTGAGACTCTAACCCTAAGTTAAATTCAGTGCTAGGTATTAGAGACAGAAGACTGGAGGTTATTTACCATGACAGTATTAACACTCAACAGTACAGACAAACATAGTTTTGATAGAGGAGAATTTCATGTTCAGGTGAGAAGGACCACCTGCTCTTTAGAGGAACCCTCATAAGCCAACAAGAAATTCTCTTTCTGATTCAAAAGCAGATGATTCTACAACTTGGGGAAAAAAATCACTGAACAGTCTCTAGTAGAAAATAACTATAAACAATGCAATTATAATTTGGAAACTAATAATAGAGGAGGTAATGATTTAATAGGAAACAGAAGAGTGGGCACAGATCCTATAAAGGAAAAGAACTCTCTACAAAATATAACTCACTTTATCACAAATTTCCACTAGTCCTGGCAAGAGACCTTGTAGATAGTTTAGAATGTGGAAGCAGTTTAAAGACAAATCTCCAGGCTAAAAATAGGATTGCCAAATCTCATCTGCACTGGGAACAAGCACCATGCATGGGCCACTGCTGGACTGGGAACTGTCAGACCCCAGACTCATCCCTTGAGTCAGCGCCATTCACAGACTGGGTATAGAGAGAACAAGGCCACACCAGGAAGCAAGCCCACTCTTGGAACCAGTGCGTTACACAAGCCACTACCAGACTGGGAACAGCCAGATCCCAGCCCCTTCTGGTATGTGGACTGACAAACAAGAAGTATCAGTTCTCCTCCCCTACCCCACTCTAAGAGAAACACAGGCTGTGCTGATAGCTATGGAGGTGAAATGCAAGTGGATGCCTGTGGTTATCTGGTGTTTCACTGGAGGTCTAAGACCAATGGTCCGATCATAGGTTCAGAGGATAGTGGTACACAGTGTGGTATCTAGGGAGGATCTCCTTCTGATGATTTTAGCCATTCCCTATGGTCTTGTTTTGAAGTCTTATATTGTTTCCATTGTTTTGTTGGGTTGGATTTTATTCTCTTGTTTTGTTTGATTATTTCAAAGACAGCAAGATATAATATGGTAGCAATTTTGGATTTACGATTGGCTTGTTTTGAAGTCCTTTATTGCATTCATTGCTTTGCTTCTATTGTTCTATTCTATTCTGTTCTGTTCTGTTTGATTTTTACTGTGTCTGAAGGTAGCTGCAGCTATTTTGAAGCAATCAAAAGGCATGATGGTAACTGTTGTTGATTTTGTAACATTTTGAAGTCCTGTATCTCTTACACTGGTTTGTTTTGATTGGCTTTATTCTGTTTTATCCCCTAAAATTTTTTTTTAATCTCATCTGCAATTATGCAGACAATGTATCAGAAAATACAATGTACACAATTCTTCATCTTGGTAAATCTTAGGATGCTTCTCTTAGCTTTGGGGGGATAATATTTGGGTTGACAATAACCTTTTTCCATCAAACTAGGAAGATGAATTATTTTCACCTTGGTTAAAAATCTTCTCCAGGATGAGATTCTAGAACTGGACAAACTTGTAATCTGGCTAGAGTGGCAGAGCTTAAGCAGAGAGAAAATCTAAACTCCAAAGGGACAAAGCATGGCTCTGAATTACCTCAATATGACAGTTAGCTGATTGTGTCACCTTGTGTAACAAATGCCCAGCTAAATTTCATCTGTGTAGTTCTGGGTGTGGCTGAGGGAATTCACTGAAAGCAGAAGACACAGCCTGGGTAGGCTTGTCACCTGAATGGCATAAGTGGGAGACAAAGAAGGAAGGCTGAGGTCCATTTCTTTGGAGAAGCTCCAGTCTTCACCTTCACCATGGATGTCATCTCCTGGTTTTCACTGCAGACCCTTCAGCTTCCAGCACAAAACCTTCAACCTTCCGCTGCAGACCATTTGGTGTCCTTATAGGGAATTGTATAAAATACTGCCACGAGTTCCAGGCCTTTGACATTTGACTGGATCTCTTTGCACTTCTCCACACCTGATTATGATAGTGACAGTGAAAGAGGAAACACTTCCTGGGTGAAATTGGGCAACTACAATTTAGCTGTACATCTAGATAAGCTCCCTGAGAAAGCTGGTGGTTATGGTCACAACTGTGTATAGCGATAGCTGTGATGTCATGTCAGTGCAGTATAACAGCCCTGGAAAGTCCTGTCACAGTTTCCCATTACCCCTGACAATTGCTCTGCTCCTGCTTCTATAATTATCTCCCTTGGGCTTGCCCTGCAATGAGAAATTTCCCTGTAGAAACAGCATAAGAGTAAAGACACAAGTTTGCCCAAGGCTCTTAGGAGGATACAAGTACCCTGTGGAGAAAGCAGCAAATAAAGATGCCCTTTTCTCCTACTCTGAGTTTGGGTGGCTTTATTCAAAATCCTGTTTACCTCCTGCTTCAGCCACTGTAAGCCAATGTTGTAAATTCTTATTTATTTTTATATCTTGCATTAAATCCATTTCTCTAGTGAGCCCTGACTGATAGCACTCAAAAACACAAGCTATGTTCAGCTGGATGAGAAATTTCATTCTTGGACCTCTGTGTTAGTTACTTTTTTATCATTGCTGAGACAAAATACATGACACCCAAGAAGGTTTGTTTAGCTCATAGTCTGTGGAGGTTTCAGTCTATATAACCTGCTGACTCTGTCACAGGTGGCATGGCACAGGGACAACGGTTCAAGTTGACAGAAGATAGCAAAAGCAGCAATAGCAAAAAGAGGGGGAGAGCAAGCCTCTTTTCCTCCCTTATATTGTAAGCAGTCTACAACCTCATAGAGTGGGTGGATATAGCACTCGCACCATCTCTGTGCCCTTCTCTTGCACAGGATGAGGATGTTTACAAAGAGGCCCCTAGTCCCCTGCTGAGCCACTTCATTAAATCTTTAAACTTCTCAAGTTGGTACAATGTATTAACCATTACATCCCACCCCTTGTTAACTTGACAACAAAACACATTTCTTTAAACAGGTTTCCAGATACAATGGCATGCTTATTATTATCATTTCACTACTTGGACATTATCACACATGTTTAACAATCCTTAAGAACCAGAAATAAGTCTATCAACATTGTTTTACACTAGAACCATAACATTCTTTCTCTTGCCCCCAAAAGACATCCCTTTATGCATTCAAGATTCACCAAAGACCTAATAGTTTCATCATTACTGAAAAGTCAAAGATCCAAATGTCCCTTAAGATGCAAGGCAAATTCTTAGCTACAAGCTCTTGTACAAGTTAAAAGCTAAACTCTTCCAACATTTGATGGCACAAGATAAACATTTTCATTCCAAAACTTACAAGTAGGAATACAAAGGATTGGGACAAAAGCAAGTCCAAAATCCAGTGGGGCAAATATAAAGTCCTGTAGATCCATGTGCACAATTTGAGACAATCAGTGGCAAATTGCTCCCTCATAGCAGCTTCCTTAGATAACCCAGGTTGCTGACTTCCAAACTTCTCGGGTCTCCACTGTATCTTTGGCTTCACATTCACAGCATCACACACTGCTCTCTCAAGGGCACACTGCCTGGCTTCCCAGGCCTTCTGAAATCAGGGTGATGGCCTTTTTAACCCCGTAACACTTGCATATTGTGCCTAAAACTAGCACCATGTGAATGATGCCAAGATCTGCTGCCAGCTGGAGCAGAAGACAGGCTTTCCTCTCTCTTGGCTGTAAGGGTTGAGTGCCTGGATTGCTGGGCACTCTGAATTCAATTCTAAGAAATAAATTTTCTATGCTGCCACCCTTCTGGAACATGGTGCTCTGCAGCTTCCTCTTCAAAGCAAAGACTTTCACTGTTGCAGTTTTGAGGCTGAAAAGGATAGTGACTCACAGCTTCTTGTGATGCCCTCAGGCCATCTTTTATATTCTGATCCTTCTCAGCAATCAAGATCTTCTCAGCTCTATCTTTGTAGTCCACAGCTTTACTGGAGGTAAATGTGGCCAACCTCACATTTTAATCATCCCACTGGGCTCCTTACTATTGATTCTCAACACAGATCTAGCTAAAAGTCCCTAGCAATAGCCATGCCCCAACCTCAACATTAAACAACCTTGAAATTTCTTCTGCCACATTAATTAGTCTTCCACCCTTAATCTCAGTCTCAGTCAAAGTCTCTGGACATGAGCAAAATGCAGACAAACTTTCTGCTGGGCCATAACACACATCACCTATAGTCCAAAAACCAATGCAGTTTTTCTTTCCAGCAGAAACCTCCCAAACCTGGTCTTCACCAGCAGGATTTCTATAAGCCTTTTGGTCTTATAAACACTGACCAGAATCTCTCACACACAACAGCACTATGCTTTCAGGTGACATCTTTGAACCTTTCCAAACTCTTCCTACAAGCCATTCCCTAAGGCTCTTGAACCACATGATCAAGTATAGTCACAGCAATGACCTTTCTTCTGTGGTACCAAATTCTGTACCACAGAATCTGTGGTGTTACTTTTCTCTGTGTTAGTTACTTTTCTCTCATTACTAAGACAAAATACCTTACATCCAAAATTAAGGAAGGGAAGTTTTATTTAGCTCACAGTTTGTGGCAGTTTCAGTCCATAATCAGCTGGCTCCAAGGCAAGGTGGCATGGCACAGGGACAAACAGTTCAAGGTGGCAGAAGACAGCAAAAGCAACAAGAGCACAAGGTGGGGGAGAGCAAGCCTCTTTTCCTCCCTTACATTGTAAGCAGGTTATCACTTCCCAGAGCAGGTGTATGTTGCACTCACTTCATCTAAACTAATCTATTCTACAGAGTAGCATCATCAGACTGGCACAAAGTTGTTTCCTACTTCACCATATGTTCCTGCAGGCTTCACCTTATTTGATGGGATCAGTTTAATAATGATAACCACCCACATTTGACAGAAAAAGAACACTTGTGGAGCTTTGGCTTGTGTGGGCTCTGCCCCTATGAGGTTCAGACAAAGCCAGTCACATTTTTGGACATAACCATTCAAATTAGGACAGTCAAAAGCAGAACAATTCAAGAAGATAAATATGGGGTGAGGGGGTGAGCACTTATGTGAAAAGTAAAGAAGAAAAAGTTAAAATATTGTAAAGGAATAATGGATTACAGATTGAGGGGAACAAAATGAGTGACCAGCTCCCACAGAGAGTATTCTAATAAATGTATGGTCACATGTTTCTCTTCTGGACTTGCTATATCAATGTCATCCTTTGTTTATTTCATTTCAAGAGCTCTTTGTCATTTAATTAAATGAAACATGAAATTTCCTTATCAATTCATTTTGAAAATATATTCTGACTTGTTAATCTCTCACTTCTTTAACAGAAGATTTCTGTAACTTATATTACAAGAAATGACAAGGGCAATTATCATTAAAAACTGAGCAGAACAAAGCTATGGTAATGAGGAGTGCTACAATCCATTCACCAAGACATTCAATGATAAAAGGATAAAAATGAACTTACCTTTCTCTTCCTGATAACAAAGCAATTACAACTTGTAAAGTAATACAGAGAAAATAATAATTTAATAGAAAACTGGGAGAATGGTAGACACAGAGAAATACAAAGGAAAACAACTTTGCACAAAAGATAATTTACTTTATCAAAACTTCCCATTAAGAGTAAAAAATGACTTGCCAAAAATGTCAGGATGCATGGCAATATTTTTGCCAGGAAAAATAATTTTCTCTTATTCTTATTCAGAAGGTTGCTAGCAGAGTGATACAATGGAAAAAAGTCTTTCTTTGAAAGTCATAAGCCAGGAAGCACAAGCACCAAAAATCCAATGATAGTATGATAATACACACTATTACACACACACACACTCACACGCACGCACGCATGCACACTCAGGTTTCAAGACCAGAATTGTAAGACTTATGGATCACCAACCACAGAACTAACATTCTGAATGAACAACTGACATCTAAATGAAGGGAAAGATGGTAGGTAGACCTTGCAACCTTCATAGATTTGAAGGAGCAGTCCAGCTACGAGGAGAGTGTGCACCGTTCCCACACCAGATCCAACACACCCACCCTAGCAGAAACCACATCTGCAAATTCCCAATGCCAGTTCGACAGTCTCTCCTGCTCCATTTGCAAAGTTGGAAGTTATTTCATATACTAGACTAGAATCTGTCTCCTCATACCTTTCATTCCCAGTTTTAGTACCCCATTTTTGAGTCACATAAACATCTACTTCATTATCTTGATTTCAGCTCATTAAAAATCTGGAAAAAAAATTGTGTGCCTCACCAACACTCTACAAAGACTTTGAATTCTTCAAAGTTTTACAGTTGCCAGCATAAAGAAAATTTACTTGGGCTTTTCAAAGTATGCCCAACTTTGACAGCTTCAAGGAGTATTTTAAATGGACAGGGAGATCTTGTTTCAATAGTAAGATATTTCAATAATGTGTGCTTCTTTATTGAGCATATTCAGGTGAGTGAGCTTAAGAGAAATGCGAAGAAGTTTCAGTCTGGCTCACAACAATAGACAGCTGAAGACAGGTTGTGCATCTCAGATACCAGGGAAGCAAACGTGCTGGTTTGAGCAGAAAGCCGACACTGTGAGGTAATAGGAATGCAGGCTGTGGGATAGAATGTGAGTAGATACCAAGGCTATAAAGCTCAAGATGGCTTGAATCCAGTATTCCTTCTTGCTCATGTCACTGGATTCAAGCCAATGACATGAGCAAGAGTTACAAATGTCTAATGATTTGTTTTCCATTTATTTTCTAAAAAATTTGTGGATACCATCAAAGTTCTAATGCCAATACTTAAGGGAGCATTTATTAAGGATCTGCTACAATATTTTACTGGAAATAATTTAATTCTAATTTACAGGTTATGGGTACTACATAGTGAAGACAGACAAAGTCCTGGAGACAAGAATACAGTGTCCACTGAAGAACAGCTAAAGAAACAGATTGGAGGTAGTAACACTGAGAATTCAGAATACAGTGTCCACTGAAGAACAACAAAATAAATAGATAGTAAAGAGTGACATTGCTCTGTAGAAAAATAAAGTTATTTCCCAGCCATTTTATCTTTCTAAGATATATTTCTAAATGTTCTGCATTTTAGTTTCTCCTATCCTCAGTTTTCTTATCTCTAAAATAAGTATTATAGTCATTCCAAAAATATAATATTGTTTGAAAAAATAAATCCAAAATACTAACACAGTACCTAGCACAAGTCATTACTCAACTAAGACATGTAATTTTAGTGTAACCTCTGCTATTAGCTTTTTCCTGATCCAAAATTTTGTTCTGAACAGTCCTGTGGGGAAAGGACAGTTGGGCAGGCTCTTTGTGGACTCTCCAGTTCTGTCTATTCTCCAGTTAGATCCATCTTTTACCAGGTAATCCACAACACAGATGTGATTGCTATCCTTCCATGTCTCTGGAAAAGAGTGTAGATTTATTGATTTTTTTTCTTCCCCTGCATCTATGTGTTCTTCAAGTAACTGATTCTCCTTGGAAAAGCACTCTTTGCCACACTTATTCTATTTGTCAGCAATGAAATAATTAATCCCTGAGACAAATCTCCCTGACTCCTGTGTTTAATGGTAAGCAGAACCAGCCATGGGTATCAAGACAGAAACTTAGAGCTTGCATTCAAAAAATCAAGATCAGTCAACATGAAGTACTACATTTTCCACTCAAGTTGACACAGGCTAACTGTGAGCCTGAAACTAGTAGGAGTCCCTTTATAGGATAAAATAAATTAATTTGCCCAGAAAGAATAAGACACTGGGTCATGGTAAAAGATCTGGGTTTCCCCAAATCACAGTTAAAGTCCATGAATAGCTTTATTATATGAATCAATAAACTACCTTTAGCTAATTGGAACTTTTGGCATTTGAAGCTGAAACTTTTCCTGTCTTGAGTTACAGTTTTACTGAATTTTTCCTCTAGTGGTGAATGTGATATTTATTTAGTAAAAAGCACAACCACAGGAAAATATTATATATTTAATTGGTTTTTATTACTACCATGAAACATATGGGGCAAGCTAACTTTACGAAGAATTTTAACTCACAAGTAACAACTCTAATTTATAAACTAGAATTTCAAACACTTCCAATACCACCACACTGGGCTCCATGCATCAAACACATAAACTCTGGGGGACAAACCACATCCAAAGCACACCACTGAGTGTTGGTCAGGTTTCCCTTGGCTGGGACAAAATGCCTGATCCCCACAGCTTAAAGAAGGAGAGGCTAATAGGGTCACAGTTTCAGAGGCTTCAGCCCACGGCTAGCTGACCACAAGACCGCAACATTATAGCAGAAGGCTGTGGTGAGGGAAAATGGCTCGACTCATGGCATCCCGGAAGCAGAGAATAGGGGAAGAATCCCCGAGAAGAAGGAGACAGAAGTATAGTCCTCAACCTGCCATATAGGCCATAACCAACTTAGGTATATCTAGAGAAATGTGTTAGTAAATTCTTAGGTGCCTCTCAAGACAATCAAGGTTAGCTATCACAACATAGGAAAGTGAATGACTAAAAATGAAGAAAAATATTCACAGGTATCTTTCATGTCCTCTGTTGAAACCCTCAACTGAGATTACCCTAGCAATCCTTTGTCATATGTGACCATAGATTTTTGATCAGTCTTGATTTTCAGAGCAAATATATAACTTGCTTTTATCCTCCTTTTCAAGAGCAACCATTTTCAGAGCACTTCATTTATCTTCATTTGCTTTTATTCAAGCTGCTATCCATGGTTTCTCTTTCATAATTTCCTCTACTTGGATTCAAAGATAATTGGTCCAATTTCTAATATAAATATACTTTTGGTACATTATCTAATAGCTACTTAATATAATAACAAAGCCAACACCTTGATTTCTCCACTAGGAAAGTCATTCATGCTCAAGCCAAGAATCAACTAAAATGCCCTATAATCTCTAACCAAGTGTTTTATTGTGTTGTGTACAAGAAAGATGTCTTTGCCTCTCCTCTCTTCTCTCCTCTACAAGGTTATTTCCTGAGTCCGTTTGCAAGGTTTGCACCCTGTCATGGTTTGGATTTGAAATGCACCTCAAAACCTATGTGTTAAAGATTTACTCACCAGCTAATGGGTATTTAGGGATGTGACAATGTGATGAGAGTTATTGCTGCATTGAGTGGATTAGTCAAGACCATAATTTGATGTCATTATTGGGAATAATGGAAACAGAAGATAGATCCTTTTGAAGGGTATGGGATTGTGGGGGAATGACCTAGGGATTTTATCTGCTTCCTAGTCCTTTCCTCTCCTAGCTAACTGATCGTCTCTATCTAGCTGTCTCTGACTCACTCTCTCTTTCTCTCTCTCTGTCTCCTTTTCTTCTCTCTCTCTCCCCCTCTCTCTCTGTCTGTGTGTCTCATTTTCTTCTCTCTCTTTCTCTCCCTATATATCTCTATCTCGATTCATCTCTCTGCTTCCCTACTGCCATGATATATGAAGCTTTCCTCCACTACACTTTTCTGCCACGATGTTCTGTCTCACCCTGGCCACCAGAAACAACAGAGCCAGCTGACCATGAACTAAAAGCTCTGAAACTGTGAACCAAAATAAACCTTTCCTCCTATACATTGCTGTTCTCAAGTGTTGTGCTGCAGCAGGGGACAGCTAACACATGCCCCATCTCTTTTACCTCGTATTCTAGATTCTAAAGAAAAGCTCCACCTTAGCTGATATATTAACTGATAGATAATCTTTCTTCAGACTTTCAGAAGCCAGAACATCGAGTGACCTTTATAATGTCAACTTTATGTGTAATACTTAATGTACTCTTTAGTTCTATGCATCATCAACTAACACATAGGGTGTGAATTAATGTCAAGGTTAACTTGCAGAAAAGTAATCTATTTAAAGAACTAAAGTAAAGATCCCGAGGGTTCGTGTCAAGGCCAGTTGTAATGTTCCAGCCAGAGACAAAAAAAGAGACACACACGCCCTCATGACAGAAGCCCTACTTAGCATATAGCCTTTCTGCCCTTCTTCTCTCTTCCTTTTTATGAAAGCTCTTTGCACCCCTGAGCCTTCCAAGATGAAACTTTGGGGATGGTCAGCTCTCCACCTTCTTTGGTCCAGCCAATGAATAAATGTGATTCTTTCCTACCAACTCTGGTCTCCCAAATATTGGGCTTCAAGCATTGGGTGTCCAGGACTACCCAGGTAACATGCTTCAGTGGACACAGAGAAAAAACTAATGTTTGTTTATATTCTAAAAGATGTATGTGGAGTATTTCATTTGCTCTCTCTGAATGACAAACTTGTCTATAGAAAACAAAATCCATAAAAAAAGAAAAGAAAATCCACGTGTTGTACCTCTATGAACAAAGAAAACAAAACTATGCATGTCCTCTACAAAATCAAAGGAAGGTATAGGGCCATTTCAGATCCTATATACTGTTTACACATTTTCTTTATGTTATATAAACTTTTTTGGGAACTGGTCTCAAACAAAATGCATGAAAAACAAACATATCTTTAAAAGGCAGAGTTTCTTTCTTTTCCTGTCAACAGCATTAAAATAAATCCTATACTCTTAGTAGATAAACAATCATCTCAAGAGACAAAAAATACTCTTGACATTTTCATCATAACAGGTTGTTATTACCATTCACTGTAGCTGAAAACATGTAAAATACAATTATTATGCAGGCTGAATAAAGGTTACATGTATTTCATGTTTTATTCTGCATCAAACATGAGTGTCTATCTTGCCGAATCAAGAAAACAAGAACTCTCTTAAAGATCTATGATTCTCAGAAGCAGAGGAGCAATGGGAGAAAGTTCCTGTTTCCTAGATAAATTCCATGTCAAGTAGACCTAGAAGTCAACACTAAAATGAGAAAAAAAAATCACAATCATTCTGCAAGGCAATGTCTGTAAAGAGTCACCTTGCAGCTCCAGCCACACAATACACAACATCAGAATAACACCGCAGAAGCACTATTACATCGGCTCCCTGAAAATCAGTATTCTTTCCACAAAAATATCAACTACACACAGAAAAAAGAAAAGTCCAAATCTTTAAAAATACAGACACCTGCACCATTCTTTGGAAACTCTCTCTTTAAATTCTTAAATCATGATCCCCAATTAAAATAGAACCAGAGATTGTTTACATTTAAAAGCCTTCAAGAAATAAGAAATTCTAGGCACAGGTTGGTTTTGCTACTAAAATATTTACAGAACAAAAAATTTGAAAGGAAGCTGCTCTTTATTTTTCAAAGACTTTCTTACTCATTATCAAATCCTAAATATATAGGCTGTGTTTCTCAGCAGAATTGTACCCATTCCCTTCCACTGAAGGAAAATTTACAAAACTATGTTTTCAAAAACTTTCTGCACTTTATAAAAAGATGCTTCATAGGTTTCCTTTAAAGAGTGAACTCCCTGCTGTGTTTAAAATAAGTCAATTTACAAAAATGTGAATTAGCCACAATTCTCTAGAAATACATCTGCTGCCTAAAGCAAAGCATGCCTACTACATATTGTAGGTCTGAAAATCAGTCCCCAGAAAATGTATTTCAGGCTCCTCAGTAAAATAAAATAGGCCTTTGAGTTAATAATTACTGATTTGCATTTATTAATCTGGTATAAAACAAGATGATTCCTGAAATTTTTATTTTTTCCCTCCATGTGCTGTGGCTGCCACCTGCCATGAAAATTTACAATTTATCGTTTTTAATCTACCCCAGAGTATACAAAAGGAAGTACTGCCCTAGCCAGAGACTTGTCTTGACTCTTGAAACGGGCTCCACATCTAGCTGCGCTCCCACTCATTTGGTGCTCTTCAGTGTTTTTGCAATTTTTTGCGATTCTTTGCAGCCTTCTTCTAAGACCCACACTCTTCCGTTTAAGTCTGTATCAGTTTTCAATTTATTCTCTCAGCAGTGCCACCCTTGACACCACCCCTCCAGGTGAGCAGACTACATGAGTTCTCTCTCTCCCCGCCTTTTCCCCCTCCCTCTCTCCTCTAGTTTTCCTTCAGGACATTCATTCTCACTTAAGTAACTGGCTCCTGATCAGTCTGTTTTCCCAGCGCTAGGCTTCATGAGACGGAGACTACATCTATTTTTCCCTCTATTTTAACCTAATTACCTGGTCCTATACATTGCACGAGGGCAAAAAAGTATTTCTTAAGTAAATAATGAGCCCTGCTCTCTCAACTTTCCTCACTGTACTTAGCCTGTATTTGGGCAATGAAACTTTAACAACATTTTATCAGTAACACTCCTCCAAAAAGCTGTACTGAACTCTCTGTACCCCCTTCTCTCTGAACCCGTTTCACTCTCCTACAGAGAGGGATCTATCATCACTGCCTCCTCATGGACAAATTCAGTGGCCATTTCAAGCTTTAACCCCTTTAAGTTCCCTCCGATGGCCACTTCCCACCTTCGCTGTCTTCTTTATGCTCATTACTTCCGGTCTTTCTACCCCTGCTGCACCTCTTTTCTGCAGGTTTCTCCATAGTGAGCTCCTTCCCCTTCCGCTCTGCCTCCTGACCTCGCTCGCCATCTCTTTTAATGAGATTGGAGTCCCTGCAGTCACCAGTGTGAGACTGTCACTCCCCATGTACCATAACTTCCCAGTTGCCAAGACTCTGCTAAGTCGAACTCCTGTGTTTTTTTTAAACCAAGTCCAACTATATTACTTCCATGTTAAATAAATGAAAACATCCCTTGCTTCTCATTTTCTCAAAAGCCAAAGGTAAAATCCACAGCTTAACTCCGGAGGACATGAGGACTTTGCCCAGTGGAAGAACTGGATGATTCTTTGTTTCCTCAACATGTCCTTGACAGTTCTCTGCTTCACACATAAATCTACAATGTGTCCTCCCCACTTACCCTGGAGCAGCTAAATTTTACCTGTTTCCAAGTACATTACCTAAAAGGCTTTCTGATTTCCCAGATAAATGGAACCTCTCATTCTTTGACCTCTCATAGGTCCTTGTGTTTAGTTATCATAATAGTTATTAATGGTTCAGAGATTGCTTCCTCTAAATTTAAAGTCTTTAATAAGAAGAATTATGTCCTTTCTGGTTGGAAAATGAGCCGAGTGCCTTGAAATCTCAAATTATATGGGAATTTCCCTTAAATAAACATTTTACCTCTGAAAAAATAAGTCCCCAGTTGACTGATTTTAAGAAGTTTCCTTATTAGGGCTCTTAGTTGGAAACTAATTATTTTGAAAAAAATATTTAAATTTTCAATTAGCATAAATTGAATTTTCAAAAGTATTTATTTTGATGGCTTATGTTGTTTTTGAGGTAAGATAATAATACTGCATGTGAACTAGAAGGATTTAAAGTTTTGAAGGTTTGATACTATAGATTGAAGTTTTGGTTAATTTTAAAATAACACAAAACCTCACCAGGCACATCTTCCCTAATTAATAAACAATCTGCTAGATACTCATGCTCCTATAGGCAATACCCCTATTTCACAATGGAAAGGGGCAGTACTGACATCACTTGAACCTGCTGCTAAGGGTGTCAATTTCCTACCATTTTTTGAACTTCTGCATCATTTCTATGTTTTGTTTTGTTTTTTATTATTTTTTAAAAGAACCCAGAACAGCAGGTAGTATACTACTGACCAGGCCCTTCTCCCTCAATTTTTTTTAACCAGCTCCACAAATGAAAACAGTAAAAGGGTGCTAAGTGTCTGACGAAAACCTCTCACATCATTCAGAGTAATCATTAATGGTCCCCATGTAGCTCTCAAGCCAATTAACTTGATGAACAACCACCACACCCAGCCCTTGTCAATTTGACACCCAAATTCTCCATAAAACATATTTATTACCCAAATAGATATCACAGTAAGTTAATAATTTAATATAAGATAATATAGCTTTCATAGTCAAAAAAGCAGTAATTCCTTCCTTAAAGTCTCAACAGTTCCAGCATTTTGTAAAAAAAAAAATTTAAGTATTCAAGATCAAAGGAAAACTCTTAGCTAGGAACAACTCTAAAAAGCAAAAAAAAAAAAAAAACCTATTTAAACCAAAATACAGTGGCATACGTTAAACATACCTATTCAAAAATGGAGGAATAGAGGAATAGAAAAGAAATGGACTAACACAACTAAAACACAGTAAAACAAACATTAATTCCTGTAGCTCCATGCCCAGCAGTTGCAGCATGTGGTGGTGAAATGTGAATTCCATAGGACGTAGGCAACCTCACAACCATGGCTTTGCCGGCTGTAGGTCACATGGCCTTTTGAGTTGGCTCTGCTTACAGCTTGTAGCTTTCCTTGGCATATGCTCTACTTTCCTGGAACCTCTAAATTCCTGGGTTCTCCACTGCACATTTGACTTCATTCCCTAACCTTGGTCTATTATCTTCTCAGGGTCCCCTCATTTGCCCTCCAATAACTTCCTTTTAAATCTGGATGGAAGCCTTCTTAAGCCCACAACTCTTGCATTCTGCATGGCAGTAAAAACAACCTCATGTGGATGATGGCAGGGTCTGTTGGCAGTGGGAGTAGTAGCCAGGTATCCTTGGCCCATGGATGCAGCAGCATCTACTCAAATGACTGAGCATAGTGAAATTAATTAAATAATTCCCTAAGAGGCCTTTCTCAAGCAGGGGTTCTGGGGATTCTCATCTCAAATGAAAAGTTGATACTTCTACACACTTCATCCAGTGGTTGGTGTGGTCTTGCTGATTTCTGAAATGCCCTTAAGTCATCTTTCTTTGTCACTGTACAAAGTAATTAGTTTCTTTTCCATGATACTAATCCCCTCAGCAAATATACCTACTTTGGCCTCAGCTTTACGATTCTTTTGAGTAAAAATTTGAGCTTTTCAAGTTCTTCTGCTCTGCTTTTTGCCCCCAGTTCTCACTGAAAATCTAGCTAAAAATAATCATCATATGCACATGCCCACAGCCAGAATGTTGAGTTGCCTTGAAATTTCCTTAGCCAAATCAATTAGTCCACCTCCCTTAATCTCAGTCTCCTACAATGTTGCAGGACATTGATGAATGTAGACAAGTGTTTGGCCAGAATGTAACATACGTGGCTTCTAGTCCAATGATTAGTGAGGTCCTTGACTCTGGCTGAAACCTCCAGACTCTCTGACCTTCAGTGTCCACATTTCTATCAGCATTCTGGGCTTCCGAACTCTGATCAGAATTACCCATAGGGTACTGCTTACAGCATTCTAAGGTTCCTTAGCCTGCTTCTTCAAACCTTGCTAAACTCCTCACACCAATCAGCTCCAAAAGCTTCTGGACTCATGGTCAGGTACAATCCAGCAATAGCTCTACACTCAGTGCCAATTTTCTTTATTAGTGAGATTTTCCATTGCTAGGACACAGTTTCACTGCTAGGACAAAACACCCCACAACTTAAAGGAGGAAGGATTTATTTTTTGCAGTTTCAAGGATTCAGTCTATGGCTGACTGGCTCCAAGGCAAGCATATCATAGCAGCAGCTGCTTAGTTTATGTCAGCCAAGTGTAGTCAAAGCAATGACCCCATCTCTGGTACCCATTCTTTATATTGGTTAGCTTTCCTGTACTGGGACATAAAACTCAATGTAAAAGAGAAGTTCAATTTTCTTCACAGTTTCAGAAGATGCAGTCCATAGTCAGTAGGCTCCATGGCAGAAACATTAGGCAGAAGGGCATGGTGCAGCAGAGATGCTTACTTACTCATGGAGGTCGGAAAGCAGAGCAGGAAACAGTTCCAGAAAGGAAGATGCTAGGGATCAGATCTGATACCCAAGGTCACACTTTCAACACAAACTCAGAAATATACTGTCCTTATCCTCCAGGTGGTTCCCCAACCAAGCATGTTGATAATTAAGCTTAAGTACCACTGGGGTCTGGTCAGGTATAGTGGTCCACACCTTCATCCCAGTACTCTGGGTTAGGGTTAGGGTTAGGGTTAGGGTTAGGGTTAGGGTTAGGGTTAGCATACAGAGAAATATCTCAGAATCCCATTAACTTGTACAATTAATATATGTTAATTATAATTTAAAGTTTTTTAGATTGTGGTCTGTTTTTAAAATTTATATTTAAAGAACATATATTTGAAAATACACACAGACTATATATATTCATATTATTGTACTATTCAAATGGAAAGTTCAGGATTTATTTTAAAACATTCATTTAAGGAACCCGCTCACCTCTCTGGTAAGCAGCCATGGGTCGAGTGAGCAGTAGGTGACCCAGGGAAAGAACTAGCCAGCCAGCATCTCCTGAGATCCACTCCATATTGGAATTTAGGGTGTTGGGAAACAAAGCAACCCACTCACCTCCCTAGTAGGCAGCCGTGAGCCTACTGGCATGTGGGCAAGTAGGCTCAAACATCCCTTCCCCGTGCCATTAGCAGATGGGAGCCAGAGGTCTGAGCAGCTCTTGGGAGGATGACCATATGCAATGTAGCAAATATGGGGATTTCCTTCTACCATTTCTTTGAAGGCAAATATTGTTATCACTGTTTTGCTTTATTTTAATTATATCGCTCTATTCAATACTCTGTTTTAATAGGTTTTATGATGTTCTGTATTTGGTTTGATTTTTCTCTACCTGATTGAAAGGACAACTATTGTGAAGATAATGAGATATACTATGGTACCTAATATTGTTATCCCAGTAACCTGCTGTGAAGTTCTGTATCAATTTCACTACATTGTCTCAGTTGGCTTTATTCTGTCTTGTTCTGTTGTATTTTACTACCTTCAAAATAATAATAAAATTTTTAAAAAAAAACATTCACTCAAAATGCCCCTTTGGCTATATGGTCTTATGAAGCAAAATACTAATTTTGGCTTCTAGTTTTACATAGTCACCTTCTTATGTGTGGGTATATACACAAATTTCATTTCTTATAAGGATACCAGTCATATTAACTATAGATTGCTGAAAAAAATTAATTGGGAAGCCATCAGGCTAAGATAAGTATTCTCAGACCTTTGGTGCCTATGTTAACAAGTGGAAACTCTGGAAAGTCAACTCACTGTAAATAGTACAATGAAACTTATGCTTAACCAATTAAAAATTGAAAACCAACCAAGAACATTAAAGCTACTATTTCACATTAAATCAATAAAGTATTTTCTTTATCTTGTTTCCAAGTGTACCTTATTAATGTCCCCTCATGCTTCTTCAGTAGAACCAAACCATCTAAGGTTTTGTGCTGCCAAATTCATAAATCACCATCTGCTCTAACTTTTCAGCAATGATCAAGAAAGACTCATCCCAGGAATGCAGGATGGTTCAACATATGCAAATCAACAAATGCAATACATCATATCAACATAGCCAAAGACAAAAATCACATAATTGTCTCAATGGATGCAGAAAAAGGTTTTGAAAAAGTCCAACACTCATTCATGATAAATCCCTAGAGAAAATCACAATACATGGTCTTTATCTCAATCTGATAAAAGCAACCTATGACAAACCAACAGCTAACATCATTCTAAAAGACAAAAACTGAAAGCTTTCACTCTAAAATCAGGAACAAGACAAGGATGTCCACTATCATCATTCCGATTCAGTATAGTTCTGGAAACATTAGCCTGAGCAATTAGACAAGAGATAGAAACAAAAGAAACAGAATAGGAAAGGCAGAAGTTAATTTATCATTATTGGAAGATGACATGATACTCTACATAGAAGACCCCAAAAGTTCCACCAAAAGACTTCTAGAACTAATAACTAAATTTGGTAGCATAGCTGCATACAATATCAACACTCAAAAATCAATAACATTCCTGTACACAAACAACAAACTCAGAGAGAAATTAAGGAAACTATACCCTTCACAATAGTATCCATAAATATGAAATACTCAGGAATCAATCTAACAAGGAAATAAGAAACCTATAGATTGAAATGACAGAACTCTGAAAAAAGAAATCAAAGATGATAACAGAAAATGAAAATTATCACTTGCTCATGGAAAGGAAGAACCAAAACTATGAAAATAGCCATACTCCCAAAACCATTATCAGGCTTAATGCAATTCTGATCAAAATATCATTAGCATATCTCACAGATCTAGAGGAAACATTTTTAAAATCCATTTGGAAACTGAAGAGATATAGAATAGCAAAGGCAATCCTGGGCAACAAAGGCAAGATAGGAGGTATCAAAATCCCTGACTTGAAATTAAACTACAAAGCTACTATGATAAAATCAGCATTGTACTGGGGGAAAAAAGCAGACCTGAGGATCAACGGAACAGGTTAGGAGATGCAAACACAACTGCAAAGACATTCAGTCACCTTATTGGTGACAAAAGGGCCAAACATGTTTACTGGAAGAAAAGGTTTTTAATAAATGGTGCTGGAAAAAATGGTTTTTCACTTGCCAGAGACTAAAATGAGACCCATGTCTATCACCATGCATTAAACTACAGTCAAAATGGATCAAAGAGCTAAATACTAAAACATAAATACTAAGTCTACTAGAAAAGTAAGTTGGTAAAAATCTTGAAGATATAAGAGTAGGCAAAATGTTCATGAACAGAATCCGAACTGCACAGGAAGTATTTCAAAAAATCAACAACTGAAATCTCATCTTATTAAACTTTTTGCACAGCAAAAAAAAAAAATCAACAGAGTGAAAAGAAAACCCACAGATCGGGAAAAAATTTAGCCAACTATCACTCAGACAAAAGAATTCTACCTACAACATATAAAGAATTGAAAAGAGTCATACCTCCCAAATTCAAAGATCCAATCCAAAAATGGGCACCTGAGACAAATGCATACTTCTTTGATGAAGAAATACAATGGAAAATAAATATATGAAAAAATATTCAACATCACTTGTCATTTGAGAGATACAAATTAAAACAAAACTGAGATTCCATCTTACTCCAGAAAGAATGGCTATCACCAAGAAGTCAACTAATAACAAATCCTGGCAGGGCTGTGGGAAAAAGGTACTCTTCTCAACTGTTGGTGGGAGTGTAGTCTGATAAAACCATTCTGGAAATCAGTGTAGCAATTCCTCAAAAAACTAGCCTTAGACATCCCATTTGACCCAGGTATTCCCCTTCTGAGTATCTTTCAAGAAAAATTAAAAGCATGATACCACAGAGATATATGTGCACCCATGTTTATAGCAGCACAATTTGTAATAGCTAAATCTTGAAGGCAACTCAAATGCCCATCAACTGAGGAATGAATAAAAAAGATGTGGTATTTTTATATAGTGGAGTACTACTCAGCTACAAAGATGAATAAACTCAAGGCTTCTATAGGTAAATGGATGCAACTAGAGAACATACAAGTGAAATAGATCACTCACATGTATAAACATTGTATTATATCCCTAACCTAAGAAACTAAAAAAGTAAATAAGATTCAAAATGTACAATAAATATTGTAAAAGGAAAAGAAACTGCTCAAAAAGGAAAGAACAAGTGGGATGGGTGAAAGGAAAAAAAAGGAAGGGAAAAGAAAAAAAAAAATATATATATATATACAAAAGATAGATAAGATGGTTATACTACTGATTTCTTTTAGTTCATTAAAAAAAGATTTGTTCTTATATTGTTTGATAAATTAGGCACACCTTTATCTTGTAATCTGAGCACCTAATTTGAAAACAATAATATGAAATACATTAACCATTGTTAATTTCCTGTTCTCTTCTTCTGAAATTCTGTATCATTGTTTTTATTGTATTTTTCTTTAAAAACAAAGGTTCTTACCCCTAAACTATGAACCACTCTAGCATGAGGCCTGCTATTGATCAGATTTGTGAACTTGAAAAATCTTTTAGTGCTCTGAGGTTTCTCTTTACAGTCGATATTTTTTCTTCTAATTCACACTTTCTATCATTCAGAATTTTTCTTTATTTTAAAATAACATTTTAATAGGATAGATCTTTATTTTTTCAACAAAGTGAGACACTGAAATGACATTGTCAAAATTTTTTTTTTCCTACATCAATAAAGAAACACACCAGACTTTATTCTTACTTAGAACCAGTATTTGAAGCATTACAATAGGCCCTTAAAAATCTGGATCATGAAGGAGATGATCTAGGACCATGATGGATTGCACATTAATGTTCTAAAAAGTAAACTGCTATCCCAATCAATCACACTATTTAAAAAATTGCACAAGGTTCTGGGGTTTAGAAATCTTAGGCTTTAGAAACTCCCTCATTTTATTTCCTTAATCCTCTGTGATTGAACATAGGGCCATCACACTGAGCTACATGCCCCAATATTGTCAAAAACTTTAAAAAGCAGTTATCTGTCTTTATTCAGAGCATAATGCATTGGCAGATTCAATTAAGACAGAAATTATAATTTCCTATGTCTCAAATAATTTCCATTCTTGAATCACCGTGATGTTAAAAATATGAGCCAAAAGATGAAACAAAACATTAATGAAAAATAACCCTTCTGTTAAAAGGATAATTTAGTCATTCTGGCATAACTCAAAAACTGAACTGGTTTTACTACTCAAAATTGATCAAATTTTAGAAGTGTGCTTACTGCTGTAATTAAGCATCTCCTTGCTACAATGAAGAAATGGCAGGGACCAAGACTCAATTACAGGATCAGGTTTGCAGTAAACATTGCTTTGAACTAAACATGATTAAATTTGTGGTGACTTTTGCAACTCCAAGTACCCAGTAGGAGCTTAGCTGTTAAGATGAACTCAAGCATGTAGTTATTTTGTTAATCATTAATTCGCCATTCAGTCAAAATTTAATTTCCTTAGCAGCCAACTGCAAAAGTTGGTTTGTATCCAGGATGTGAGAACTAGAGTCCAAAGCAACAGCAAACACCAAAGGTCACACTCAGCTACAAACAGGCTCAGAGTCTAAGCCTTACCCCAGCGCATGGGCGAGCCAGAATCTGTGAACCTAGAATGATGGCACCCAGAAAATTATGATTTTTGTTAGAGCATCAGATCACCAAACAAATTGTTAAGATAATATCTCAAGGCAATGAAAGAAAATTAAATCTCTTCTATCTCCTTTCTCTCAATCTTAATTCAACTTCTAATATGACCTACAAAACTAGCCAAAATGTAGTCATATTTGGTGACAGGGAAATTATGTTAACATTTATTTCATTTTTTATGTGTTGGATATAATACAAGTACTATTTCATTTACCCATCACAACAAATCTATAAAGTGGTTACTTAATATCAAATCTACTTCATAAATTAAGTGCAGCTTAGTTAAATGAGGTAACTTCTTAGTGTCACATAGTTAAGACTAGGATTTGAATCAGTCTGACTCAAGTGTCCATGATTAAAAACACATGCTCTGGAATATAGATTATGAATGTGGAAAGAGTCCATTAAGTTTTTACT
Organism: Hydrochoerus hydrochaeris; assembly: GCA_004027455.1. Lineage (NCBI taxonomy): Eukaryota > Metazoa > Chordata > Mammalia > Rodentia > Hydrochaeridae > Hydrochoerus > Hydrochoerus hydrochaeris. The sequence continues at coordinate 103,730 of PVLA01000311.1, read as the reverse complement.
TTAAAAAGTTCAAAAAAATCAACATCATATTTCTGAAATATTATATCTACATTGAAAAAAGATCTGGTAAGGAATAGTCAGAGGCATTTACAGTACTTATTTCCAAGGGCTGGAGTTACAGGACAGCTAATTTTTTTTTTTGAGAGTTAACTCTTTTTTACTGATTTCTATTGTTTTCGATACATTGTTTTGATAATAAAGAAGTTTTTGTAATACAAATACCTGAAAACCATTATCAGGGATGGGAATCACAGAATGTAAATGTTCCAGTGAAGAACTTCAAAAACGAGAAAAACTGAAAGTGTATGTGAATATTAAAAGAATGTAAAATAAGTGAGAATTACTAATGATTATAGCTGGGTGTTGGGGTGCATGCCTCTAACTCCAGCATTTAGGAGAATAACAACAAGCTTGAGGCCAGCCTGGGCTACACAGTGAATCCAAGGCTGGTGTCTTGGTTACTTTTCATCATTAAGACAAAATACAAGATGACCAAAATTAAGAAAGGAAGGGTTTATTTATCTTACAGTTTCGGAGGTTTCAGTCCATAATCAGCTGGCTCAAAGGTGGGGTGGCATGGCACCAGGGCAACACTTCAAGGCAGCAGGCAGAGCAAAAGGGAGGAAGACAAGTCTCTTCTCCTGGCTAATATTGTACCTAGGCCACCCCTCTGCCCCCTTCAGTGTGGCTGTAACACTCACAAAAATCTCCCTGCCCTCCTTTACTCAGGATGAGGATGTTCACAAAGTAAGAGCCCTGGTTCCCTGCTGACTCTCTCAGGTAAACTTCTAAACTGCCCAAGTTGACACAATGTATCAACCATCAACAGCTGGCCAGAACTACATGATGAGACCCTGTCTCAAAAATACACATAAATAAATAAATAAATAAAACAGCTAAGAATTGTTACATTTGAAATATATCATTATATTGTATTTATCCATCAGTTAGCTATACAAAATATCATAAACTGGATGATTTACAAAGAGCAGAGCTTTATTTCTCACATCTCTGGAGATGGAAAGTCCAAAATCAAGATACTGGCCAGTGCAGTGTCTAGTGAAAACCCATTTCCTGGTTCACAGCTGTTGCCTCCTTTCTGTATACTCATACAGTGAAGTCAAGACAACTCTCCAAGGCCCTTTCAAAAAGGGCACTAATCCCCCTCAGAAGGGCCCTGCCACCATGACCCAGCCAATTCTCAAAAGTCTCCACCATCTAGTCTAGGGTTCCAACATAGGAATTTTTGAGACAGACATTCAGATAGCATATATCAAATAGAAAATATAATATTTTCAGAGGATATCTCATTAATTTATTTAATAATCATTTTTAAAAATAATTTACAGTAAAAAAAAAGTATTACTGTGCTAGCCATACTGTTAGTAACATTTCTGAATAAGAAAAATCATACGAACTAACCCTTCACCTCCCTCTGGAAGGAAATTATATGTTCCAATTTCTCTGTCTCTGAATAACATAGTATTAAATCAAACAGTTGGAAATAAAACTGTTAGTGAATCTTAGAATAAATCTCCACACTTTCACAAACCTGCCAAATTCATACTTCATTCCTGAAACCTCTATATTTTAATTGCTTGATTTTATCACTGATTGGAGTTTGGGTCAGAATAATACATATTGTGAGGTATAATTCCATTCTACCTCTAATAATTCAGACTATATCATTGCACATATATAGTACCTTCCTATAAAATAGAGGAAGTGGAAATCAAAAATATTTTTTAATATAACTCCAGACTTGGTTAAACTAATCTTTCATTATTTTTGTTTAGTTTTGTTTTTCCCTGAGTGTGCCACTTCCTAGAGGGGGGACATGGAAGGTTAAGCCTTGGTCCTCTGGTGTCTCTGTCTGTGCCTGGGCTGGGAACAGTAAGTGAATTCTACTGAATGAGTGAGAGTCAGAGGCTCAGTCATTCAGTGTCCCCTACAAGCAGAGAAATGTAACAACAAAGAAGTCAGGGGAGTCAGGAGTTCAGTCCTTTGAAAAACCAATGAGATGATATCAGCACTGTAGAAACTTATGCTGGAAGTTCCTGAAAAGATAATATGACTCTTCCACAAACATAAAATGAACATATGTCAAAATTTTATTTAACTCATTAATTAATGAGTTACTATAAGATGTCAAACATTTAAGTGAATATTTGAAGTAACCATATACAGGCAATACTGAAATGAATTTGTTAATAGATGCCATAATGGCCAATATAGATTCTGGGAAGATGGCAGAACAGAAAGCAGCAGAGTAAAAAGCCTCCCTGAGAAACAGCCCAAATGCTGGAATATAGCATTCTGGAGAAGACAAGAAGGAAAGAAATGGGTCCCCTCTGCCCAGGAAGAAACTAAAGTGAGGATCAAAGCCCACAGAGACAATGAAAGAGAAAGGAAGGAAGGAAGGAAGGAAGGAAGGAAGGAAGGAAGGAAGGAAGAGAGAGAGAGAGAGAAAGAAAGAAAGAAAGAAAGAAAGAAAGAAAGAAAGAAAGAAAGAAAGAAAGAAAAGAAAAAAATTTAAACAGAAGGTGGTAGCTAGACACCCTTTCACTGGAGCTGGTCCCACAGTACGAGAAGCACCACTAGAATCTGGAGACCCATTGTCACTGTGAAGCTAGGGGTTGGAAAGCCTGAAGGCCTCAGCAGGAAGACATGGAGGGGGAGGGGTGCAGTGGACCAGAGAACTGCACTGGCTGGCATTGAGTGTGGGGGGCTCAGTCCTCCCGGAAGAGTGAGCGATTGGCTGGGTGCCATTTTGGAGTTGGGCAGGATAAGCCTGGAACTAGAACCGCAGCCAGCTTCATTCAGCCATTCCTAGTGCAGAGCAGATTGGTGAAAATTGCTTGGACTGAGTCCTGGCCCTGTGCATGATCCAATAACCACTGCAGAGTTTACCCTAAAGCTATCCCTAACCAACTCAGCCCAGCACACACTAAGGTGGCAAAGACACCCTGTGGCTGACCAGCTCAGAAGGGAGGGGCCAGCCTGGCCTGCCCCTGCTTATACTCCAGTAGTCACCAGCAGATTGGGGAAAGCAGCAATCCCTAGCCAACACACTTCACAGTAATTATAACCAATACAGGAAGTGCCAGGGAACCCACTACCCACTTGTCTGAAAGAAACTAGGAACATGACAAGAGGAAGAAACAAAAGGCAGTCTCTGGCCTCCAACCCAAGCAGTACTGGCCCAGGAGAGGTAAACACAGAAGAGATCAGAAGTCACACACCTGCAGTTTCTGAAGCAACAGCATCTGACATAAAGAAACAACTTCACGAAATTATAAAAGAACTTAAAACAGAAATACTAATACAATTAAAGGAAGACATAAGAAAAATAATAAAAGAAATGCTAAGCACCTCTCAAGAAGATACAGATGGAAGAATAGAGGAGCATAGAAAAAGGAGAGAAACCTTCAATGAAGAAAATAAAAAAATTTAGAATACATAAAGCAGATTCAAAGAGATTACCAGGAAATTAAAAACTCCACTGAAAGCCAGCAAAACTGTTTGAAAGAAAATAAATATAGGCTATCAAACCTTAAAAACAGGTTTGCAATTCATGATCATGAAAGAAAAGATCTCTTAAAAATAACAAGGAACCAGAAAGTAACAATACAAAGGCTAGAAGATGACAAGAGGATCTATAACTTAACAATAAAAAATGTGAGGGAACAAATGGGACTAAACACAAATGAAATAAAAGGCTATTTACAGAAATAATTAAAGAAAATTTCCCAAGCATAGAAAAAGGAAATGATATTCAGACATAGGAGGCATACAGAACTCCAGCCAGCTACAACCAAAATAGATCTACACCCAGACATATAATAATCAAGATCCCAGAAATTCATCCCAAGAACAGAATATTAAAAGCTGTCAGAGAAAAGACACAGATCACTTATAAAGGAAAACCCATCAGAATCATGACAGACTTCTTGACACAAACTATCAAATCAAGAAGAGTTTGGAGTAAAGTATTCCAAACCCTGAAAGAAAATAACCTCCAACCCAGATTGATGTATCCTGCAACACTATCTCTCAAAATTAATGGAGAAACAAGACACTTCCATGACAAAGAGGAACTGGGGGACTTTGTGACCACTAATTCAACCCTACAAAAAATACTGAAGGACATTCTAGAGAGAAAGAGAAAAAGGACCATGGTTTTAGGAACAGCAGTGGAGGGGTTCACTGAATGGGGCAGACAGTGGAATGAAGGGGAAAAGTAAACAACCAATGGCAGAAAAATAGCATAGCAGAGATGAGGCAGAGAAGGTTGGCTATAATCACTAATATAGATGGCCTCGATACACTTACAAAAGGAAACACAGGCAGAGTGCATCAGGAGATAGCATCCATCAAGATGCTCTGTATAAGAAAGATAATTAACCTGAAAGAGGGTTTATAGACTGAAGGTCAAAGATGAGAAAATAATGCTCTATGTGACAGGGAAATAGAAAAAAGTGGGGTAGATCGCCCATCAACTGAAGATTGGTTGGAAAGACATAACACTGCTATGCAATGGAGAACTATTCAGCTATAAGGAAGGAAAAGCGGGAGGCTCTTTATAGGTAAATGGATACAACTTGAGATCATGCTCAGGGGTAAAAAGGTTCAGAATCATTTAGGTAAATAGCGGGTTGCCTCCTTAATCTAAAAACTAAAGGAGTTAGTAGGATGCAACATGTACAATGTACCCTGTGAAAGTGAAAGAGGAGGAATTGTCTAAATAGGGAAGGCAGTGGCCATTGTTAATCCATTATGATTTGAAACTCCTGTTGTTTTCATCGCTCTGTTTAGTTTGGTTATATTCTGTTCCAGTTTGTCTACTTGTACTAGATTCGTGGGCAGCTATTGCAAAGAGAGCAGGATATACTATGGTAATTATTTTTTATTTCATATTAACTTAATTTGAAGCCCTGTATTGCTTTCACTGTCTTATTTTGACTAATTTTATTTGAGTCTATTTCGTTTGATCACTGTCTTTCTTGACTGATTTTATTTGAATCTGTTTTGTTTGATAGTATCAAGTCTGAGGGTATAGGCAACTACTCTGAAGACAGTAAGATTCACTATGATACCCATTCTAGTTTGACTATTATCTTCTTTTGAAGTCCAATAATATCTCCAATGTTTTGTTCTTATTGATTTTGTTCTGTACTGCTATGTTCAATTCTATTATGCTGGATGACAGGGGCAATTCTACTGAAGATAACAAGAGACATTATGGTAACCATTGTTGATCACCTTGTATTTTGGTTTTAAGTCATGTACTATGTCTACCCTTTTGTTTCAACTGACCTCATTTTGTTTTCTCTCATTTGTTTTTATTCTCTTCAAAATAAAAAAAATGGCCAATATACAAGGAAAATTTCTCAGGTTTGGAATTATTTTACAAAGAAGCAAGGAGAGTGTGGGGGGCATCGAATACATTGCCACCCACCAGACAAAATTTGTTCACATCTCACTCAGTGGCAACCATTTTCTTCACTATGAACATGAAACCTTTATACACTAAGTAATCTGTGTGTCCCTTTCTACTAGTTTGTCATTTTTTTAATATTATTATAATCTGTATGTACCTAGCCCAGGCTCCTGGGTTTGTACTTTTTAAAAATATTTCATGTAGTATCCAAGCTTGAGTTCTTAAACCATAAGAAATTATGCACTTATCCAAATGTAATTAACCATTCCCCTTTTCATCAGGTGTAGGAGCATGCATCTGTAATCCAGTACTCAAGAAGCTGAGGCAGGAGAATCACCACAAGTTCAAGACCAATCTGAACTACACAGTGAATTCAAAGCCAACCTGAATTACACAGCAAGACTCTATCTTAGAAAAAAAAACCCACATACACACACACAAACACACACACACACACAAACACACAGACACACCAAATTCCCCCTTCCCCCACTCTCTGAAGCACTACTAACAGAATGCTGTTGAATTCAACAGACTCTTCCTAAAGATTTGAAAGTAACAGAAGAAATCATCGCATGACAACATTCTTTTGCATTTACTTAAATATGTTCTGTGAGGTAGTTACATGGTCTATTTTAGAGAATATCCCATGTACTGCTGAGAAGAATGTATATTCTGATGTTGTTGGATGGGACACTCTGTATACGTCTATCAAGTCCATTTGTTCACATGTGAGATTCAGTTCTGTTATTTCTTTGCTGATTTTCTGTCTAGTTGATCTGTCCCTTTGTGTCAATGGCATGTTAAGGTCTCCTGTTATAATTGTGTTATTGCTTTATTTGGTTTTCTTTTCTGTTAATACTTGCTTTGCATAGCTGGTTACTCTGGAATTTGGTGCACATATATTTAAGATTGTTATGTCTTCCTCTTGAAGTTTTCCCCTAACTAGTATGTAGTGATCTTCTTTATCTCTTTGGATCATTCTTAGTTTGAAGTTCACATTGTCTGCAAACAGAATAGCTACCCCACTTTTGGGGGGCGGGTCCTGTTGCATGAAGTATTGTTTTCCATCCTTTGACTTTCAGTCTATGAGTTTCCTTTTGGGTTAGATGGATTTCTTGTAGACAGCATATGGTTGGATGTTGTTTCTTGATCCATTCTGCCAGTCTGTTCTTTTAATTGGTGAATTGAGGTCATTTACATTAATGGTCATAACTGATATATTTTGGTTTATTGTTGACATGTTATCTTTCTGATGTTGTATCTTAACTTCCCATTCTTTTTAATTGTCTGTCTTGCTTAGTGGTTTTTTTCCTATATGTATCTAGAATGTCTTTCAGTATTCTTTGTAGGGTTGGTTTGGTGATCATGAAGTTCTTCAGCTATTCTTTGTCATAGAAGTATCTCATATCTCCATCCATTTTGAAGGACAGTTTTGCAGGGTACATCAGCCTGGGTTGGAAGTCGTTTTCCTTTAGGATATGACACACTTCACTCCATGCTCTTCTTGACTTCATTGTTTGTGTTGAATAGTCTGCTGTGAATCTGATAGGTTTTCTTTTATAGATGATGTCTTTTCTCTCTAACAGCTTTTAATATTCTGTTCTTAGGTTGGATTTCTAGGATGGTGATTATTATATGTCTGGGTATAGTTTTGTTTTGGTTATGGTTATTTGGAGTTCTATATGCTTCAGTAATCTGTATGTCAGTTTCCATACTCATGTTTGGGAAGTTTTCAGCTATTACTTCTGTAAATAGCCTCTTGATATCATTTGTCTTGTCCCCTTCTTTTTCATTTATCCCTATTAATCTTATGTTGTTTTTCTTTGCATCATCTTGCAGCTGTTGAATTGTTATTTCCTGATTCTTTGTTATTTTTAAAAGATCTTTTCTTTCCTGTTCACTAGCTGCAATCTTATCTTCGAGGTCTAAAATTCTATCTTCACTTTCGTTGAAGTGGTTTTGACAACTTTCAATGGTGGGAAGGTACTCACCTGGCATGGCCTTGGCTCCCTGGATTGCATGACAAAATTCTTAAACATTGGCTGTCTCCACCCATGTGAATTTCTTCCTGCTGTTTTATTCTGTTGTCTTCAAAGAATTGTCATGTTTCTTGGCTCCTCTACTCCACCTCCATTGATGACTTTTCTGTTTCTTCTAAATTCCAGAGATCTCACATACCTTCATCTCATCCCAGCAGGTGAACACTAACATAGGTCCAAGCCCTTCAGCCCTATCAAACTTCTAATAGCAAGGCTAAGGTGCTGTGTTCAAGTGACTTTCCTTTCAGCAGTGATAAAAACTATTGATGTGTTTTGCTAAGTAATTTGGTCATCTATCCAGGATTTTCACCCCTACCAAGGGAGAAGCCAGCCACAGCTTGGAAAAGATAATTTTCCTTAATGTGTTCCATCTGCCACAAAGTATAGGAGAGAAGGAAACACTAATATAATGTATGTTTTCCCCATTACTGAACAAACCACAAGAGCGATGTCATTTTTTCCTTTTTTTATATTAACATACATAGCATACATAAATTAGGCTCTAAATGCTTTTATAGTTTAGGAGCAAAATATAAGCTATTAACATATAAATCAAATTTAACAATATTAATAAATCACAAATTAAAGAAACACTTTCTTCTGCATACTTCTAGAAGCTCAAGTAACAGACTTCACAACTTCTAATGAGTAACTAATAATAATAGCTCATTTTAAAATGTGTACATTTCATAAAGAGGAATTCACATGGCTTAGATAATGACATGTCTGTATCAAATGATAAAATCTTCAATCATTAAAATTATTAATATAAGGATGAAAAGATAAAAATAGTGAAGGAAGATGAGAGGAGAAAAATAGACCTTTTATCTGTTGCAATTAACCATTCTCTGAAGTAGAACATTTTGGATTCTCACTGCCTCCCCTGGAAAATGTAGAAATAATTCCCATATTGCTATTCTACGGCTAAAATAACTGAGGCCTGTAGAAATTAGATGTCCCAGTCCAGAGAGCTTGAAGTGACAGGTCCAGTCCTGGAAATTACATCATCTGGCCCCGAAACAGCAGTACATTCCTTTCCACCAGGACCCCTTCAGTTTACACACATAATTTTAACTCGCAACATAGATGCAACTACCAACATACTTCAAAACTGTCTAGCAAATAAAACACCTTTTATACCAAGACCCTAGGCTTCCAACTGATTAGAAATTTGAAGTAAAACTTTAGCTTTCCAAAGAAATACTCTGGAACTTCAAGGCCTGCATCTACCAAAAGGAAATTTTTATAAAATTGCAATCTGCTCTCTACAGATGGTCCCTATGTGACCCTCTGATATCAGAGATTTAGGACAAAAGTCCCAGCTCTTAGGGTCCCAAAAGACAAGGTTTGGCTACCTGTCCCATTACCACGATAAAGGCGACTGACCAGTGGTGGTGCAGGGCAGGCAGCTAAGGAGCTTTAATCATTATGGTCATGCTGGGAAGCACAGATAAAGAGGTGCAAGATCTATCTTTGAAAAGCTGAAAGAAGCTTTGGAATTTTATAGAAAAGGAGAACAAAAGCAGGGTTCAGGGTTTGTATAGCTGGGAGTTTGCACCGCTGGAAACAAAGGTAATACTAGTCAAGTCGTGAGCGGCGGCTAGGTATCCTCAGGTCGGGTTCTCTGATGTTCTGGGAAAGCCATCAGCCTTTGAGGGGGAAACTGAGTTCTCATCATGAGGGGATGAGAGGGGATGAGGATGCTTGTGGGGGAAGCCTCAGTTCCCATTCCGAGGTAATTGCTCCCAATTGGGAAGTGACTGTATCAGGGGTGGTCTGAGAGTTTCTGTTTTTCCTGGACTCCAAGGTGACTGTAGGTTGACAATGATGGTGAACTTTTTAGAGCTTTCAGTGATGCAGAGTCTGCGGCAGTATTCATGCCATAGATTTACCACCACTGGTTTAGGACAATAGCTGGAAACTCCTAGGCATTGCTCTAGAGTCTGGGAGGTCTGGAACCAGACATTATAAAGGTTGGCAATTAGATGCCCCTGCAAATTCTGAAAATTATTTTAGTGACTCTTATCTTGGTGTCATCAGTCTTGAAGGGGATGACCAAGACTAGGTAAATTTGAGGCTTACAAACCTTGTAGCTACCCCTTAACTAATTAACATGGCTGTGTGCAGAATGGAGCAGAAGTGTCACACCTCATCCTGCTTTTGGTTACCCATTAGGCATCTGCAGGCCTATAGAGCCCTGTTACACTCTGACTTCTCAGACTTACCACTCTGACCACCTTACAGCATTCCCATCCTGGTGCTATGTCTCAAGTTGCCTGCTTAATATGGAATTGTGAAATTTCAACTTACCTTATTTAAGGACTTAGGATTGTTTCATTACTCCTCCCATTTAAATCAATGTGGCAGAGGAAATGTTAAGGCTGGTGATTAAGCCCTCCAGGTATTAACTTGATAATCTGACTGCTAAATCCTTTTAACTGTACCGATTCTCAACACAAGAATATCCTTACTTCCAGCTGGGCAATCATCCCATGTCATTTCCCTTTCTAAATTGCTGCAGTGTCAGTCTGTGCAGGATTGGCTCCTAGTAAATCTACCTGCAATATAGGAAATATCACACAGATAGTGAATTTTACCAGTATCATGTAATAACTGTCAGTCATAGCCACTCCATTATCCTCTCGCTGGCTACATAAAATAAATTAACACATTTTCTGGTGTTCATATAGTTTATCTTTGGATAATTGTGTTATTTTCATCATGGTTATTCTTGGCTATCCATGGGGTGAAGAGAGTATACATTGTCTCAAATCCTTTCATAGAGAGATCTACCTATGATTATATTCTTTAAAAACATTGCTAGATTATTTGAAGCTTGCTACTGAGAAGGAAGCTATTGTAGGTGTGGCAATTTCCTAATGCTTTAGAAAGCAGTCATTTTTTTTTTAGAATTTCCAAAGGAAGAAGAAATCTTCTGAAGAATGAGCCCTCTTTTTTAAAAAAAATGCTTCTACTATTTTCTAATGTCTCCCACTCAAAAAAAAAAAAAAAAGCTAACCAGAAAAGTAAATTTACATTTCACTGAGAGTCACCATGACTCAAAGCCAACCACATACTTTTCAAGCTTCTTTTAAACCTCTGAAAATTTAAATCTTCTCCTCTTGAAAAGGGCTGCTTTTACTAATTTGTCTTAGTTTTTCAAACATGCAAACCTCATAGAATTAAGACCTACATCAGACATATTAATAGAAAGAAGTAATCTTGTATCAGTTTGAAGAAGCATTCTTCTGTATTTTAATGTGTGATGGCAAGAAAGCCTATTTCATGAAATCAGATATTGTCGAAAGTTATTATATTTGTACCTTAACAGGTCTGAACTATAAACACAACTAAGTTGCCCTTTCCTTCTGTGTCTTGGCTTTCCCCATGTAATAAGCATTAAAAATATACTTCAAAGAGAGATTTATACCTGCCACTTAATCACAAATGTCTTAGAGGAGTAGTTTCAATTGACTGTCACCCCTTCTTTATGATTAATCAAAAGGAAACTTAAAGGAAGAATAAGCAATGGTAGAAGCAGAGAAGAAAGAAGAGTAATTCACAGAAAAGTTTCCCCTGTGTACTAAGGAAGATTTCTCCTGAAACAAAAGGAAAAGATAGACACTCCAGACTAGTAAAGACCAGTAGTTCCAGGCTGTAACAGTGATATCCACTCTCCACACAAGCACATGGAGATAATCAACATGATAATCCCACACACTAAAACCCCTTTTACCACTGCACAAGTAACCCAGGGCTTACCTGAGGTGCAGCAGTTGTTCTAGGAGGTACCTTCATCAGATGCTCAAAAAATGGGCAACTTAAGTTTAGAAGCTCTAGCAGGCCCCTAAAATTACTTCTGGGCATACTGAAAATGAGTTTCCCTAGAGCAGGCGGTACAAAATTTCCCCTCATCTGAAGACTGAGTACCAACCAAGGCTGGTCCTAGACTGCGCCCAGCTCTGTGCTCCAAGCATTCAGCTCCTTCTCCCTTTTGTGCCAGAGCTGCCAGTTTCCCATCAGCATCTCATCAGCCATTCCCAACAAAAAGTCTTGTTCACTCATATCCCCTTCATGGTGGCCTAAAAGACAATTAACGAAGAGTTTTATCCAAAGTAAGAATCAAATTACAAGCAACCGGTAATAATAATAATAATGAGAATTCTCCCATCCAAGCATGACTGGACATTGCAGGGAGAGGGTAGATATTCAGGGTTAGTGGAGATTTGTATGGTCTTGTCATGCAAACACAACTATACCTGTTTGTTCTGGGTTTTTGTGGAATGTCCTTGTTGCTGGTGGTCTTCACTAAGCTAATATTTTAATTGGCAAATCATAATTGTATCCATTTATGAGATACATCCCCTCTTTGACTTTTCTCACAGAAAGAATCCTATCAAATGAGAAAATATACTCCTGTCATCTAACTACACCCAACCAACATTCATTCCCATGACCCTAAAGAATCCAAGACTTCTCAAACATGCAACCATCATGACAACAGTTGAATTCACATTTCGGGTGCATAATTTCAACAGTTTTGCTCTTCGTTCCAGATAACGATGGAAACTGGTGAGGTGGCAGTAAAGTACAGAGAAAACTAAATAGAGTCCCCACATTACTGAACTACAGAAGGTGCGTCCACACCACAAGACTCAAAAGATAAAAAATCTACCGTTGTGCACAAAAGCAGTGGGAAGAGAAGGAGAAAGGAACCTGGGGAGAGCTTTCTGTCTGAGTGGAAGGAAGCAGCTTTTTTGCTTTGAAAAACAGATGAAGGTTAAGCCCTTGGGGAACACTCCCTGATGGTTCTCTTTCATGAACCAGCACATCTTAAACATATTTCCCTTGAGAAGTGGCATCACTATTTCATTTCATGTTCAAGGTCACCACAATGCTCCAAAATTAAGTTTGAAGCACAAGCAAAGGCAAGGAGAAAAAAAAAAAAAAAGCAGCTTTGACAACAAAATGATCACGTGAACAGGGACACTGCACGGCAGCTCCAGGCTCTTATCCTGACAGGTCGGCATTTAGCGTTCACAGAGGTGGCCTCTGAGTCTCTTTCTCCCCCTAATGACACTCGGCCTATTTTTAATGGCTACTCACTTGTGGGAAGGAAGAGGACAGAGCACAGGCACAGTAATCAAAGAAATTAGTTTTGGGAGATAGTATAATTCTGATCCTAATGTAAGAGGACACAGTTCAAAGAATAAACGAGAGTCGGGGGTCTCTCCAGGGTCAGTCAGAGGCCATGACCAAGTGCTGTCATGAGGTACTTGGGGAGTTTGAGAGAGTGACAATAGTAATAACGGCAATGGTCCATTTTCCTAAGCATATTGTCCACTCCAGCTACAACACTGCTTACCTCTCTTCCCACACATCCTTCATTTGAAGAGCACAGTTGTATTACACGGCTTTCCCATTGCTGCACACAATACCTGACACTTAAAAATTAAAGGAGGAGAGATTTAATGTGGCTCACATTTGAAGGTGACTCAGACCATGGTCAGCTGGCTTCAAAGCAGATGTGCCATTGTAGAAGGATGTGGTGGACAGAGCTGCTTAATTCATGGTGACCAGGGAGCAGAGCTGGGGAGCAGCACCAACCAGGAAAAGGGCAAGGAGCCACCTATGTATAGTCCCCACAGTCAGGCCTCCATGACTCAGCCTCAAAGGGAACAGCCAGACCAGCTCTTGAGGCAGATCCCAAAGCCTATCATGTTCACACTTCACTCTCGCAGCCCCAGCAGTCACTTAGAAGCTCCACTTCTTCCACTCCCTTCCATTCTTCTACCTATTACACACTGGCTTCCAGTCTCACCAGTTTACAGGCTACAGTTCCCACCAAACCACCTCCCTCCTTCCACTTGTCAGAAGGAGTAGCAGAGAATCCATCCTTCCTCTTTAGGATTCAGTCCAGCTGTGGACATGCTCTCTGGACACTGTCTCCCACTGTCTCTGGCGATTACACTCTTGACTCCATCTTCCCCTCCATCTTTATTTTGGGGTTTATTCTCTGGCCTCCATCCTGCTACCCCTCTAACTGCAGTGTGCTCGAAGTTCTGTCTTGGGTATTACTTTCACTTTGCCAGTACCCAACCTGGCACTATCCTTTGCATATAGGAACCCCTCTCTAAATTTAAGTTATTAATTCAAATATTTTTCATAGCAATTCTGTCATTTGTCTCAAAGCTCCCCTCTGCTTGCGGGGTAGATGTCAACCACCTTGCCCTAGAATTATTAGCCTTCCACTAGCTGTTCCTCCCTCTTACCTCTCTCTAAGACCTGCAATATACCCTGCAGTCCCAGTTCTGAAACTTTCCTGTTCTCTCCACAGCCCCATAATTCCTGCTGCAATCACATCCATCATCCACAATCCAGTTAAAACTTCTCTCTCTTCTCAAGGTCACGCCTGACTACTACTCAAAATAACAGCCCATTCTCCTCAGACTTTCTACCTTTTATATAGCTCATTTAGACACATATTTCCCAGTTATTTAACTGTTTGGAGAAGCCCTAGAAGGGTCAGAGAGAGTTTGGGGACTTGAAGGAGTGCTCGGGGCTGAGAGGAGCTTCCTAAGCACATGGAGCTTTATTTATAGGCTTATTCCCAGTGCGAAATATACTGACAAACATATCCTTGGGCCAGACATTGTTAGAAACTGATTTTAAACTGCCTATCCTTACTCTTTGTCCTTTATACTGAAGACAGAACTTCCAGAAATCACTACATGCTTCCTGAGACAAACATGTGAGCCGTGGGCAGCAGGATGACCCCTGAGGAACTGGGAAAGGACATAATCCAATGATATTCCCTCAAAAACAAACCCAGGAGCCAGCAACAGATGAAGGAATAAACAAAATGTGGCATAATTGAATATTGTTCAATCATAAAAAATGAAATTTTTGTGTGTTCTACAAAACAGATGAGCCTTAAAACCATGGTGGCTCATGCCTATGATCACAGCACTCAGGAAGCTGAGGAAGAATGATCACAGGTCCAAGGCCAGTTTAAGCTACCCAGTGAGTTCAAGGCCACCGTGGACTAGACTATAAAGAACTGTTTGAAGAAAAAAAAAAGTGAAATAAGTCTGACATACAAGTTTACAGGGCCAAACACTGTATGATTTTCATTTATATAAGCTACTTACACAGGACTTTCATTGAGGCAGAAAGTAGAACAGAGGTTACTAGGGCCTAGAATATAGAGGATGGACAGTTATTAGTTAATGTAAAGAGAGATTTTATGGGGGATGGTGAAAAGTTCACTGCACACAGTAGCGGGAAGGAGAGAAAGTGAGAGGCTGTATCTTGTGATGAGCAGACTTTGAAGAGGACGAGAAAAGAATTTGCCTGTCAACCTCCCCGGTGAAGAGCTGCACTCTGACAGGTGACTGGAAGCAGCTGAGAAGCAGTCTCACACCACCCTGGGCATCTCCACTAGTAGGAAACCCCTCCAGCAAACAGATATGCCAAACCTTCAAAATGAACCAGAGCACCTTTACAACTAAGCTTCCCCACAGAGGGAGTGGGCTAGGGCCAGGGAGGCTTCATTGCTCTCTGTAGTGCTCAGCATTGAGAAGAGACTTCCACCCTCTGAGCTCCAGCTTACCACAGGATCGTGGGAGGAAAAAGTCCTGGACATGCAAGGCTTCTGTCCTCTCATTCAGTTTGAAAATTTGCTGTTACTTTAATAAAATATTTATTTTTAGGGCCGGGGATTTAGCTCAGCAGCATAATCGCCTGCCTGGCAAGTGGAAGGTTGTTTGATCCCCGGTACCAAAAATGGAGTTCAGCATTGTCCTTTTAAATATCATCAGGAATATTGAAAGTTCTTCTCATTTATAAGTTCTCAAAAATGAGGACTTGTAAATTTACCAAAGATTTGACAGTGGTACATCAAAAAGAACATAGAGCAAACTACTGGCTAGCTTTGGCAGACACAGAGGGTGAATGGAAAATGGAGAGGAGAAAGACTCAGGGTCATTGAACCTGTGGATTCAGAGTAATGGGCATTCCCAGCCCTCCCCTGGCCCCAGGCTGTGCCCATCTCCAAAGATCAGAAAATCTGTGCTATACTGTAGTTGGTGGCGCACAACTGCATCTAAATTAATACACCTGACAAATGCAACTGGAAATGAGGAAATAACCTGGTGATGCCCTTGAGACTGTGCTCTCAGGTGAAATGAGTCATTTCCTCCTCACAGGAGTCCTGCCTCTGTCCTTCACACGCTCTCTGGATCAGGGAGAGATAACGGTGGAAAGTAGGGATGAGAGCTTATTAAGTCGGCAGACCCACTGCAATATACAAGGAAAGAACTTGATATTTGAAAAGAACCTGGATATTTGAAATAAAAAAACATAAATATAAAAAGTAGATAATGCTCCATGCTGAGCACTTAGAGAACAAAGTAAAGCAAACACGTTTCATCTCTGGAACCAAAGAACTTCTGGTTAGTCTCTGTTCACTTTGCTCACACTGTGCCTACCCCGAGCTCCAGGAAAGCTCTGACAGGAAGGCAGGAGGCTCAGCAGCATGGTGAAGCCCCGGACATGGAAAGGGGTGATGGGGAAGAATCATTCAGAAGTCTCCAAGGGACGCAGGAAAGGCAAACGTTACCATGGAGGAGGGAGTGGGAGGTGCTTCCCCATAAAGGAATAACTCCACTGCTGAGTCTTTCATTCATACCAACAATTACATAATTAAATCTGGAATTTCTGAGTTGATCATATGAGAAATTTATTACCTGCCTCAAATCTTCCAAATGCTCTCAAGACCTTAGAAATAAGGGCAAAATGAATGAAAATGCATTCGATTTTCTTTTCAAATAACCAGCTACATATATCTTCTTTGCATCTTTGAAAAATAGTTTAGTTCAGTATTCTACAAAATATCCAGCTCATGTTTGGATATAGCAAATATCACATGATCAATGATGAGGACAGGGATAAGATTTAAGAAAGAACATTAAATATATTTCAGGTTTATCCATTAGTATATGTACTTCATATTGTTTGTGCATGCACATACATATATATATACACACATACATAATAGTGAATACTGATCACAGATTTCCTGTAAGTCAAGCTTTTCTAGCTTCTTTGTATTAACTTATTTAACCCTCCTGACTCCCCGTAAAACAGGTATTAGTAACATCTATACTGCACAGATGAAGAAGTAAATGACAGCAGCTGAGAAACTAATGCAAAGACCCATGCGGTGCACATGTGAAAATTGGGGTCCAAAAGCCACACTCTTACCAGAAAACATGGGTCTATACGAATGCACGTTTATCTGACCCAGGCCTTTTCATAGCTACGTTAAGTACTCAGGAAGCCTCTTGTTATTCTCTGAGCACACTGAAATGACTGCAATAATTGTCAAAACAATTTTTTTTCAAAAATTGTTCCAAACTGAGTCTACTTAGAAAATCCAGAGCAAGCCAATTTACAGAGATTTGAGCAAACTATATTAAGGATTCTTTTCTTATCTTCAATGATTTGAGGAGTTTTCATGAGCTGTGAAAACTCAAGGGAACAATTCAAAGTACTTTGTAGAAATTCTGAATACCACTAAAACCAGCTGCCAAACACAAATCAGCATCTAGCTATTTTCTAACCTTTTATAAATAAAAGAATAACTCTAAAATACATCTAAAATACAAATCTAAGTACATTTACCAGAAGATAGTGCTTTTAGCAATAACTTTTTCAAACAAATAAAGACCATCTATCAAAAGCAAAGTAGGGAGTAGGGGTTTAGCTCAGCAGCACAAACACCTGCCTGGCAAGCATGAGGTTATGAGTCTGATCCTTGGTACAGGAAAGAAAAAAAAAAAAGACAAAGTAATTGTACTACGTTAAAAAGTTGGGTATAGAGCATTTAAAGTACTGCTAAAACTTTTATGATAAATAGTAGAATTCTACCTGATCTCTACTCCACATAACTGTTCCAAAGCTTAACCCTACCACCAGCTCAGTTTTGGTTTTTATTGAAAGGAAATCTAGGGTCAGGGTTTTAGCTCAGTGATTCAAGCACACGCCTGGAAAGTGTGGGATTGTGAGTTTGATCCCTGGTACGAAAAAGAAAAAATTAAAAAAGAGGAACTATAATCAAATATATACTACTTGTGTATTTCTAGTAAATATGTTGAGAGGTTCTAAGATGAATTCAGATTGCAAGATTACCCAAGATAATATGTTCAATATTATTTTCTGGATCAATTTTCTTCTCATAGGTATCAACCTACTGTCCTGGAAATTAGACAAATGCCACATGTTTCTAGTACCCTTTCTATACTCTTTCTCAACAACTGCATTAGTTTTCTTCAACAAAATCAACCAGGAAAAACATCAGTACAAAAAGAAATTCCAATGTCTTTGAAGTTCCAGATTTATAGAAATCCAGAACCATATGATTTTCTGAGAAAATGCAGATGTCACCTATTGGTATAGTTTCATTTGACAACAGTTTTTGATCACTAGTTCATTGTCATATTCATTCAACTGGAAAAATCCAGGCATTTGTTTAATCATAGCTGACAATTTAATGCATACAATAAAGTCTAACTCTATTGAAATTCATAGTTTTTAAGTAGAAATTTGGGATAATCTCAAACACACATCTTGGAACTAAATTTTAAGGGGAAGGGAGAATTCCATACTGTGTTCTAATACCTAAGTCCAGAAAAATTCTTTGAATTCTACTCCCCTCCCAAGATACATTTGAGAACAGCAGCAATCCAAGTTCTATTCAATCACTTTAGCTAAGTAAAGCTCCAAGCAAAAATTCAAAATAAGCAAAACCAAAGAAAGGTCGAAGAGCTACCTTTGAACACAACTTTACTATATGGAATACAGATTTAAGTTATTATCAGTTTTTTAAAATCCACTCAATAGAAAGGAGTTAAATGCAGTTTGTAAGCTTTGGTAACCTGGCGTTATGCAAACTATGGACAGAAGAGAAAGTCTGGTTGGTACAACCATGTCTGCAGCTAGCACTATGAACTACTATTATTTCCATCTTTTTTATTGATTCTATTTTTGTACTGGAAGTCAAACTCAAGACCTCATGCTTGCCAGATAGGTGCTGTGCTGCTGAGCTGTAGCCTTGGCTATTGTTTCCGTCTTAATAACTGTTCAGATAAAAAGCTGAACAAAGAATTTATACATTACCTAAGGTTCACATGATGCTGGAGAATGTTGACAGGCCCCAAACTTACAATTTCCTCTGACATGATTTCTTTATTCAAATCATATCTCTGAAATGTAAATCAACAGTGGCCAACAGAACAAATAGTACAGACCATTTGATATAACTTACACCTGACATTTCTAAAGTCCACAAAAACGTGGAATACAATTATATTAAATAATAATAACATAGGAAAATTCACCGCAAAATAACAAAATCGGTTTTCTTGGTCACCTTTCTCATTGCTAGGACAAAATACCTGACACCCACAATTTTAAAAGCGGAGAAGTTTATTTGGGCTGGCTCAAAGGCAGGAAGGCATAGTGGGAAAACCAGAGCCAAAAAGAGCTTCTTGGGGCAACAGTGGCCTAGAAGCACAGAGCAAAGGGAGGGGATGGGAAGGAGGCAAACTCTTGCAGACCAAGTCCCCAGTATCTGCCATTTCTGATCAGACCCTACCCCTGCTAGCATATCTGCTGTAAGCTTAATAACTCAGTCACCTTCCAAAAGCTCACCTATGAGTGCCTCATGCTGTTGGGGGTCATCTAGATAAAACCATAACTTCAGTAAAATAAATAAATAGCTTCAAAGAACTGTGGCAAGGAAAGCATTTTCCTCTCTCTTACAATACCAGCAACTGCCATATTAAAATTAGAATCATCCTAGTGAAAATTTCATTTATTTTGGATTCTTTTCTCTTGGTTTAACCATGACTGTCCAGGCAGAGGAGAACTCATGAAATAGAGGTAATACATTTTCTAAAGTGATAGAAGCTCCCTTCTGTTAATATAGTCAGTATGCCAATCATTTAACTCATTTAAATGATTTATTCATTTAAAAATGCACCTGCCTTGCAAAACAGGAAGTACATTTAGTAAATCTATGCAGCAAATGTGAAATGTGTGTACATGTTTAAAAATATGTATGTACTTGGATGTTTACATAAGGTTATTTTATACACAATTTGAAACTTAAATAGTGAAAAAGTTTTAATATTAATGCTCATTTTGTTCAATATCTGCTCTCAGAAGAGTTATTGGCTCTTTGTGTAAAATAAATACATAGTTTACGTGATATTACTTTGGGATGCTATGAAATTTTTCCCTAAATTATGATAATTTTATTATTTTTTCATTCAAATTACTTCCTGGGCAATTTTACTTAAAATGGGTTATAGTTCATCCATGATATTTTCTTTAAAAAAAAATTTATGAGTAAACCTGAATACTCACTCCCAGCACTTTTTTTTAAACAGGAGCTATATAAACCTGCCTTCTCATCAAAACTACATACTTCAAATAAATTTAGAATTATGTTCACAGAGACTGTTCTGAGTGAAATCACTCAATACCAAAGGGAGAATGTTTTCAATGGCTTAGAAAATCAAACTGAACAATGTATCACTAAAAATAGTGGTCGCGCTGAAGTCTAGATATTTGATTTACACAGTGTTGAAAACTCTGCAAAGGAGGTGTTACTACCATGCTTTGAAGAAGTGACTGGGTTATGAGCGTTTGATACGCCTCAGTGCACCAATCCACTGTGAGTTTGTAGTAAATGAGGTGTCGGGAGGCAAAGCCCGGCCTGAGGAGGTGGAGCATGGGGACTGGTGCCTGAGAAGGTCTATCTTCCCCCTCTTCCCCTCAATCTCTGTCTGTTTCCTACACCAAGCCATGAGCTGATTCTCCTCTACCATGCCTCTCTGTCATGCTGCCCTGCCTTAGATCCAGCACACTGTATAAACCTCTACAAACTGCAAGCTAAAAGGAACTTTTCCTCCTTTAACTTGTGAAGGTTGGATATTTTGTCTCAGCAATAAAAGAGTAATTAAGTAAGTAAGTATGAGATATCGACAGTTTACTTCTTTCATAGACAAGTTATTAAATTTTATAATTTCCTAAGGGAATTTATAAGCATTTTGTATTTTAAAACCTCACCAAACATGTCAGAGGATTTCATTCAGGTTCAAAACCATAGCTGTAACGTGAACCCTGAAACAGGACCTTCTCCAGGGGGACACAAGGTAGCAGACTTAACAACTGATTGCCTATTATTTAGGGGTGAGCAACACTCTCAATAAATGGAAATTTTTATGTTACATTGTCATGAGTTTTAGATTATCTTGATCATTTTCATTAAAATAATAGTATTCTTGTAATTTTCATTGCAGTTGACACTACATGAACATCTGAGAACCCGTGGAATATAAATAGAAACACTCAAAACAAGAGTCATAAAAATGTATATGTACAACCTCTATAGATCTAATTGTAAGCTACTTGAGTAAAAAGTTACATACTCTACACAGGAAAGTTATAAACATTTTATAAAGTAATATCTTACAAATTAAGTCTAACACATTTCTGATGGTTTTTCTTTCTTTTCTAAATGTATTTGGGATACACCTTCATTTGAACATAGGCTTTGAATGGTGAGTTTAGTCTAAATACAAGGGCTAAGATTTGGAAATGCAATAATATTCAAATCTGAATAACCAAATGCACATACATATTTTAAAACCTACGCCACAAGCCATGAACTATCTTAATCACTTTATATTATTTACTTTAATACTGACACAGTGCCTGAAGGGTAAATTGTTATTTGCATTTTATCGTTGAGAAAGCCACGTCATAAATGCAATGAAATGACTTTGCTGAAAGCACACAGTTTTTCATAAACAAACCCAGAATCGGAAGCAATTCTCTGTGGCCGCAAAACCTCTGTAGTATGCCTCATTGCTTCTCCAAGGTGTCCCAAGGCATAGATGGTGAACCTTTCAGAGCCCCAGTGCCCAACTTGTGACCCTAAACCCACTTATTTATCACAAAGTGCCAGCACTGCAATTAAAATTAATACTGAGATTTTAGTTTGGAAAAAAACAACTTATACACTGGGCTCCCATGCCAACAGAGAGGGCTTTGTGTGCCCACTGTGGGGCCATAGCCTTACCACCACTGTCCTAAGACGGCTCTCATCAAATCTACCACCACTGTTTTACCATGGAATATGTTTAAAATTGAGGAATTAAGTAGAATTGTACAAAACCTTCACTATTAAAAGTCTTAGCGATTAGGATCTGACCATAGGCCATAAAGAAAAATTGCAAGTTAAAACTTTAAATGCTACATAGAAATAAAAATCTGTTTACAGTTCTTATTTTTGGAGTAGGGGTGAAGTTTCACGTGATATCTATGAGTCAACAAAACATATGTGACTTATTTGGGAGCTGAGTGGTATCAACCTCAGATACAGCACAAGTTTTGTCTCTTAAGAATGAGACATACCAAGGGGACAATGGGGAGAAACCGGTAACTCACCTGGACGGGCTACCTCTGGTTCATGGCTGTCCCAGGAGATGAACGCAGGGCCTCCTTTCAGGAACAATCAGCCCTGCTGGTGATATGGGGGAAATTTTCCTGATCAAAATGCTTGAGACCAAAATTGTTTGAAATTTGGGACTTTTTCTCCAGATTGTCATATCTGCACATATCACATAATGTGATATACTGGTCATAGGACCCAGAGCTAAACACAAAACTCATTTATGCTTTACATACACTTTATACATAGCCTGAAGGTAATTTTGGACCATAGTTTGAGTGCATTTATGCTATGACTACAACCAGTCACACAAGGCTGTTGGATTTTTCCAATTTAAGGTATCATTTTGGTGCTCAATAACTTTCAAATTTTAAAGACTTGCATCTTAAGACAAGGGATCTTGACCTATTTTAGGACAGTTGTCCAGTAGCTGAAAAATTCTGGTAGCAATCAATCATCGAATCTGCCCAGAAACACACCTTCCGCTCCATCTTGCATGATACAATCTCTCTCCTCCTTAGAACCAGCTATAACTTAGGAGGGGAAGAGTACAGGGTGAAAACTCAAGAAATGCAGGGCTCCCTGTTAATAAAAAAAAAAATAGGAATGAGTAAGGCTTTTGAAAAAGCAGCAGCATAGCACTAAACCAAGCCCAGGGCCCTCTCAGAGCAGGGCCTTATTTAATTACACAGCTAACATACACTCTTCCAGACACATACAATATTTACTGGCGAGGCTGACCTTATTCCACGTGAATAGTGCCTCTGGTGTTTATTTAACTAGATGGAATTTTTAGTAAGCACAGACCTCCACACAGATCTGGTCTTTGCTCCATAACTGACCCACATGCTCAGTCGGCTCTGCATTCAGCCGTCAAGGCCAAGAGCTCATTCTGATCTCACAAGCAATGTGCAAAACATTGTTCAGAAGTCAGCGATCCGTGTAACACTCTGGAGCAAGATTTTAAACTGAGCCTTTTAAGATAACGTGGCATTTCTTAAGGCCCAACCTAATTTAATACATAGAGGATTCACATACATGCTTGTTTTCTCAAAATGAAACACATTTACAACAAAAAGTGTCAGTGCAGTGTAGCTATTCTCTTCCGTTCCTAAGTTCAAAAAATGCCGTATCATGTACTTCAGCTGCTCAGCCTCCTTTCTGTGTTTCAAAGGCTCCCTACCAGCAGAGCTGCGCAATCCTGTGCACCATCTGCGCACGGGAGAGAAACACATTAGTATCCTACCCAGTGCGAGGGCTTTCCATCAAGAAAGGAACCAACTCTTCAGAGAAAGGTTATGCAGAGAAGCTACTGCCAGAAAACTGGCACTTTCCTTCCCCCACCTCTCCCTCATTTGAAATTCATGAAGATGAAGTGCAGCTTTTGTTTCCCATCAGTAAGATGAGCCTTAATACACTCGCCAAAAGCAGGCTAACACGGAGTAATTGTTTTTCATCTAAATCGCATGTCCAACCCGCTTAGTCTTCAAAGAACATAGATGCTACACTTTGATACCCAACTGCAGAAAGACAAAGGCGAGGCGCAAAGCGCACAGGCATGATGAGAATTGTTAATCACCGCCTATCTGCGGTGAGCCCTGGAACTCTGGGCCAGGGAGAGAGAAGAGAGCAGATTATTCATCGGGTAGATAAAGTTCCGTATTTCACTTGAGACCAACTCTTTTTAAGGGGGTAAAAAAGTGATTTAGAGGGAATTAAGATTCCCCAAGGTGTTTTTAATCTCTTTTCACTCCAGGGCCAGGTTCCTCTTGGAGCACTTAAAAGGATTTTTAAAATGAAAGTAAATGTCTAGAACACAGAGGAGAGATATCCATCTATAAAAAGCATCTGCTTTTCTTTAAGAAAAAAGTAGTTTCAGCTTTATGAACGTTTTTTACAATTTTGATGTTATAGTTCTTATAGACTTCTGTGCCGTGTACACTACATGAAATACATACAAAAGGGAAAAATCATCAATAGCTTTTTTTATGTATCAAACCTCTTTTATGTCAGTGAGTTCATTTAATTGCACATAACTGGGGAGCGTTTGCAAGGAGGTCTATGTGATGTGAATTGAAACCATCCAAAGAAAGAGAATGAGCCAATCTGTGCCAGTACCATCTTTCCAGGGTAGAGAAGCTACAAAAAGCTGCGGGGTGTTTGTCATGGAGCCCCAGGCTTCACCGTGGAGTCAGGTGCAGAGACAAAAGATTTGATTCTCTTTATTGTGTTTGTTCTAGTTAATTTAATTCTTCTTGCCTCGTTTAAACGTCTATTTTCTAATTACATTCTCAAGCTCTACCAAGATGGGAGTGCTACTGTACCTTTGCTTGAACTTAGAAAAAGGGGACCTAAACTAAATTACTTCAGCAACTGCCAGTAAATTGTGCTTCTGCCCTGTATCATCTAACATTAGACATTTTGATCCCAGACAGCCTGCTAATGGAAAGAATCGCCCAGCCTGCTACCAAATAAGAGAAGAGACACAGGTAAGGACATCGAGCTGAGAAAGCCAGCAAAGAACAACATGCACAATTGGAGATAATATCAATGTCAGCTCCACAGCTCAGTGAGGCCAGTCCCAGTGTCCCCTATAAATTAAGTTCTTGGACCATCTCTAAGTTTACTCTCCCTATGCTAATAAATGCCTATAATTTCAATCGATGATTTTCTTCTTGAGAATTAGTTTCAGTTTGGGAACTACATACTTTTTACAAAAGTCAAAATTTTTTTTAAAACCAAGCAAAATAAAATAGAATAAAGCCAATCAAGACAAAACAGTGTAAGCAACACAAGATTTCAAAACAAGGTAATAGGAAATTAACAGTGACTACCATAATGCGTCTTATTGTCTTCAACATAGCTGCCCATACCCTCAGACAGAGTGAAACCAAACAAAGCAGGAAACAGAATAGAACCAATAAAGACAAAACAATGAACCCAGTAAAGGACTTCAAAACAAGATAATAGTAAATTCAAAATGGCTGTCATAATATATCTTGTTATCTTTGAAACAGCTGCCCATGCCATCAGATACAACAAAATCAAACAAGATAAAACAGAATAAAACCCAACCAAACAAAACAATGGGAATGATACAGGATTTTGAAACAAGATAATAGGCCACTGGCCACTACCATCAGAAGGATACTCGCCTATGATGCTACATTGCACATGGTTATCTGGAAGGGACTGGGGTCTGGCTGTGGCCCAGTGGCCCATACATAGTGCTGATTTTCAGGAAAGACTTGCTTCTTGGGGACTTCTTAGCCTCTTCCTCTGTGAATGGTGCAGACTCCCAAAAGAGAACTGCGTCTGGCTCTCCCTCAGTCAGCCCATGCATGGCACTGACTCACCCAAAATTAAAATTTTTGACAAAATTACTTAGTTAATTATGGCTAATACCTGAAAGAGATACCCTCCCATCAAGGTGTTATTGAACCGAAAGCATTAACATCATGTGAAAGCTTTGAAAATGAAATGTCAATTTATAATGCTAATACTACAGACCTATGAATGTCTAGAGACAAGCTGAAATGAAATGTCTTAATATAGCTGTTTACTTCAGACCCGTGACCTAGCCTTTTATAACACATTTAGAGATGCTATAAGAATTGCCTGTGCAACTAACCGTATTGTTTACAAGCTTTGTGCGATAGCCATCAAGATCCAGGTATTTCTTATAAATGCAGCTCGGCTAGCAAGGACATACATGTGAGCCAGGGAGTTAAGGTGCGTGATTGTGGCTTTTAAAAAAAACTCAGTGTAACCAAATATAACCTATGCTTGCAGGCTGTACCCCCAGCTTTTGTGGAGGCCTGGCTGGATCTAGATACCTTATGTCATCAGGACATGTTCTATTCCTGTGCTTTGACTCTTGCCTCAGACGTCTGCTGTGTTCTTAGGAAAGCTTTGTGTATACAGTTTCAAAGACAGCCCTTGCCAACACCGGCCTTAACTGGACAATAAGAAAGAAAAGAACATACAACAACTACTAAATATAATCTCAATTCTGTAGGCTTTTCTTTATGTTAGACTGGAGTAAGTGGTAAGTTGGTATTATGTAATGATTAGGAAGCCAAACTGAACATTTCCAGTATCACCCATGGCAGCACTTTGGGAATACAGCCTCCATTTGGTCTCTGCCAAAATGAGCTATTTCATTTTAAAGTCAAACTCCCTGGCCTGAAATAATAATTTTAGTAAATGTGATCGTAAAATTCCTTGTTTTGCCTCAGTTTACAGAAAGATTAATGTGTAAGAAGCCCATAAGTACAATGAAAAGAAAATATTTAGAAGAAAACAATTCTGGTTCTGACCCTAGCAGTTCAAAAAGCCCTTTAAATTCTTTTTTGTTACCAATAAAGAGAGTGCCATGTGACATTTCCAAGGTTTGTTTCAACTACAGAAATATTAAGAGTCTCAGTACTGCTGAAATTGCTTCTAGCACAGCATGGGCTTTGGGTTTTGCCATATCAATAAGGGAAACCTATCACTCAAAACCTGAAAAGCACTAACTAGTAAGTAGGTCAGAAATATTCAGCAAGAGGTGAAAGCATTCCAAGGTTTTGCAGAAGGTAAGTAGAAAATTCAATGGTCCATTATCTTAAATATTTCGACTTCTATGGGAAAATAGACAGGCACATAGAAAGCAGCCAACTCCAGCCTCCATATGAACCGAGTGCCCACATATTGATCTTCTGTCTGACTGGGTCACAGGAGTGCTGGTGTACATTAAGTAGGAAAAGAACTGAAAATTACATTAATTCAAATGGCTAAATCAATATTTAATAGTGCAGTTAGTGGTAGTTGACCTTAAATGCACCTTTAATAAAACAAAGGTGACTCAGGCCAGCCTCCAGCATATGCCACTCAGAAATATGAATTAATGCAGAACAGGTACGTTGAAGACCCCTGCTAATGCAGATGCCTTTGCAGCATGGTCTGACTGCAAGGAGAAGGTCAAAGCTGCTCTCTTAAACAAAGGCAATAGAGATTTTATTCATGTGATGCTGTGTCTTCATTTATCACCTTTCTCCCTGTCTCAAGAACACAACAGCCTTCATTTCAGCACATTTAAAAGTAGGAAAAGATGTCTACAACTATTTCCCCTTCAAATTATTTGTAAATCTTTAGTGATAGCTTTGCAACCTTGAGCACTGTTTTCATGGGCAAACATAGATGTTACCAGTGGTTACTCTAGGAACTCTGATGTCTTACTGTAATGCTATTTGCATATATTTGCATATAAACATATCATTTTGTACTCTACTTGCATTGAAGATTACTGAAATAAGTTTTTTTTATATTAAAAGGAATGTAAAAAGGGAAAAAATAAAAATAGAGACAGTCTCTGCAGAATGTCAGAGAGCTATCTCAGATGCTGTTAGCTACAAGGCTCACAGATGTGAGACTGTTTAGATTGCCTTGCTGCCCATAAAATACCTTAAGCTATACAGTATTTTAGTTATCACTACTAAGGACTTGGTGATAACTTCAAGGGAAAGGTCAATCTGAGAATCTATTTCAATACACCTTAAGGCAGCAGGAGACTCCAATTCACAGAGGAGCTCAAGATAGTTTACATGATTTTGTGACCTATAGACGCCTGTGTCAACAATGCCATTTCCCTTGCATCCTGGTTTGGATACAAGGACAAATGTGTAATAATTAGAAATCTCTCCTGAGACATTTCCTTTTGATTTGTTTAGTGATAGCTACAGTTCCTCTGCAGCTTTGCTTCTATCAGGTCTGTCTGCTGGTTACCATGGCAATGTGGCTCCGTGCATCCTATGAGCTAAATCAGCTTTCTGCCACATCCAAGCTTCTGGCAGTAGAACTTCTGAGAATTGGGCAGCAAGTTTTGAGGTTGAATGTAAAATCAATTGCCTGAAAATGCGATCATACACTTGACGGGGGAGGGTGACATTTCGCAGAACAAGATTATACTTTCTTTGTCATCAGGTTATGAAACAAATATCTGATTTTCCAGAGCCAGCCACGGAAGCACTGGGCAGGGAGGGGACTGGCAATAAATGTTATGCTCTCCAGCTAATGTCAAAACTAACAAGAAGTAACTAATGGTGTAAAGATAGCCAAGCAACAGCTTAGCTCCTGAGAATTCTCTATGCCCAAGAAATCCTCCATGCAAACCAATAGCACATCCTTCTTTTTGCCTTTGTGTCAAAATATTCAGAGTTTAAGACATTCATTCTTTAAGGAAAGAAAGAAAACTATATTCAAAAATGACGTGATATCCTATAGGGTACATCCTGAGATATCCATTAATATAAAGCATTCAAATTAACAAACAAGTTCTCAAAGTTGCAACATACAAGATTAATTTTATTTCTAAACACTATGAATAAACAATGCAAGAATAAAGGATTCGGAAGCCAACTAGCCAGGCTTTCTGGTAAGCCATGCAAGCTGAGTAGCTTCCAGAAAGAGAAAAGTCAGCACCTCCCAGGAGCCTACCAGAGCTGAAAATCCCCCATCTCCCACCCAGTAAGCAACCTGCTGGTTCAAAGGACAGGCTGAGTTGATAGCAACCAAGGTACATAAAGCAACTAAATGCTTGCATTGTCTGGTTGATTTTGCAGGCCTGGGACTAGTGGTCTAAGCATCTCTTGGGAGGATGACAGTATGCAATACAGCAAATAAGGGGGATTTCCTTCTGTCTTGTCTTTGAAATCCAATATTGTTCTCACTGTTTTGCTTTGCTCTGATTGTTTTGCCTTATTCAACATTCTGGTTTGATCAGTTTTATTCTGTTTTGTTTTAGGTTTGATTTTGCTATATCTGATAGAATGGACAATTATTGTGAAGATAACAAGATATACTATGGTATCTATTATTGTTTTCCTAGTATCCTGCTTTGAAGTTCTGTACCAATTTTGCTGCTTTACTTTGATTGACTTTGTTCTGTTTTGTTTTGTTAGATTTTACTATCTTTGAAATTAAAAAAAAAGAATAAAGAACTCTATTTGCAATAGCATCAAAAAATAGTTCAGAACATGAAAACTACAAAACTATTTAAAGAAACTGAAGAATACTGAAAGCAGAGAACATCTCATGTTCATGGATCAGAAGAGTTAATAAAGCATGAGGTCATGAGTTCAATTCCTGGTACCAAAAAAAGAAGAGTTAATACTACAAAATATCAACATTCTCCCAAATTGATATACACAGTGAATACAATACCTATCAAAATCTTAGCTTCCTTTTTAAAAGTATTTGACAAGCTGATCCTAAAATAAAAATGTGAGAAACCCAGTATAGCCAAAACACTCTTGGGAGAAAAAAGGACTCATATATCAAAGGTATAACATAACAAACAAACAAACAAAAACACTACAGTAATCAAGACACTGTATACTGACATAGGAGTAGATATACAGACATAATAGATATAGTAGATACAGATATAATAGAATGAGAATTCTCACATAAATCATTACTTTTACTATCAAAAATTAGTTGATGGTTAGAAAACTAAAGCAATGCAATGAGTAAAGAATAATGCTTTCAGTAAGTCATACTAGGACAAATAACCACATGCAAAAGATTGAAGTGAACACCCTCATCTTAAACAATATACAAAAATTAATTCAAAGTATCCTAAAAATCTGAATGTGGTATTGAAATTATTAGAAAAATACACGACCTTCATGATGTCTTTGATATGATACCAAAAGCACAAGTGAGAAAATGTTTTCTTTTCAATAGGACATTAAAATTAAAAACATTTGTGCTTCAAAGGACACAATTAAATACAAAGTTAACCCACAAAATGAGACAAAATATTTGCAATCTGAGAGTTAATATCCAGAATATAAAATCTCTTACAACAATAGAGAACTCAATTTAAAATGATCAGAGCATTCTAATAAGAATTTCTTGAAAGAATATATCTATATATCTGTATCTATATCTATATTGGAGATATCTATATATCTCCAATAAGAACACCAAAAGATCTTCAACATAATTAGTTATTAGGAAAACATAAGTGAAAACTACAGTGAGATACTTCTTACAAGAATAACTATAACCAAAAATTTTAATTATTCTAAAAAGGCAGCTATAATTTTTACAGGTATTGCATTTGGTCTATACATTAAGTTTTAGAGAAATTGGAACCTTCATAAATTACTAGTGGGATTTCAAAATAATGCAGCCAATGAGGAAAACAAAAAATTCAAGTTAGAGAGTTCATCAAAAAATTCAACATGGAGAGTTATCATCTTACGCAGAAACTTTACTCCTAGGAGATGTGAAAACATCTGTCCACATGGAAACTTGTACACAAATGTTCATCATAGTATTATTTGTAATGGCCAAAGAAATGGAAAGAACACAAATACCCACCTATTTATGACTGAATAAATAAAATGTGTTGTGTAGACGTAAACATAGATCCATACATGGATTATTACTAAACCAAAAGGCATGAAGTACTAATGTATGGTACAATACAGCAACCTCACAAATAGTCTGCTAAGTGACACTCTGCCATACTTTGGCTCCAGAATGTCTTCCACAGGGCTAGTGTTACAGGGCTTGGTCCTCCCAGCTAGGCACATGGAGCAGAGAGGACACTGACAGGTCTTCCACTCACAGGGTGGTGCCTGTGAAGAGGATAGAGAAACCCCAGCCCCTTCTCTGCTGCCTCTCTTTTGCTTCACAGCCAGGAAGTGAGAGGTTTTTCTCCTCCCTGTGCTCCTACCATAATGTGCCTGCCACAGACCCAAGTGCCAGGGTCGACTGATTGTGGACTAAAGCATAAGCTGAAAGAACTCTTCTTCTCTTTATAGTTTGATTTTTCTCAGATATTTGATAAAGTGATGGAAAACTGATTAACAGACACAAAAGGCAGCATGGGAAATAGGTTAGCAGTTTCCTGGAACTAGGGAATTTCAGAGGGGGAGTTATTGCTGGTGGGGTATCAAGGTTTGAGGAGGTGGAATGCTCCAAAACCAGATAGCGATGTACCTCAAAAATTCTCAATCTACTAGAAACTACTGAATTGCGTGCCTTCAAATGGTGAGTTGCCATAGTATGCAAGATATATCTCAGTAAAATTATTAAAAAGAATAGGCATCATGCTTACTTTTAGGTAATAACAAGGAACTATCAGCCAACTCTAAAAGGTTATGACACTAATTCATCGTAGAATATTCAAGAAGTGTAAAGGAGTACAAATTCAGGAAAGATATGTTGATTTGTTTTCATCCTTTATATACACTCAAATACCACGAAGTGCAAGGATTTCATTTCCCCTTCATAGCTAAGAAATAGTTCCTCTTCACTGAATTCCCACTTCTCTAATAGCAGAATCATGATCCCTATCTTCTAAAGGAAATGGCCTTTTATTTTTTGTGAGAAAAGTCTCATTGTATAGTTAGGCTGGCCTGGAACTATGTAGCCCAGGCTGGTGTTGAACTCACAGCAATTACAGATAGGCACCAACCACCATGTCGGGTAAAATGTTCCTTTTTAATGGTCTTTAAACACAAGATAGCTGATTAATCATTTGGGGTTCATTTCAGACCAAAATGCTTAAAGATTAGTTGACACTAGCTTACTTTCACAGTCAATCAACTGCCTAAATCAAGACTGTTCTTGAGTTTTAGAAAGAATTAGACTGAAAATGTAAATTTCTGTATCAAAAAGCCTTCTCTGTGTTACATAATGAACATTCATTTGTCAAGCACAGAAATTACACTCAACTTCCTACAAGGTCCAGGCAGGAAACCAACATTGATAAAGGGGGTTCTGAGGAGTCTGTGATAAGCTGGGGCAGACGCGGCCACGTGAAGGTGCAGCTATTCCTCAGCTGTTGCAGACAGTTGCCACGTGACAGTGTAGGTCCCGAGTTACCAGATCCATGTATTTTACAAGCTACCGTTTCAAGTATTATGTAAAAATTTTCATATAAAAAAATCAGAAAAATCAAAAACATTTTAAAATATGAAAGCAAATCAAAAATTATCTCTATGCTGAATCAAACTAGTTTTTCATCTCTCATATACACTTCTATTAGTGTGCTTATCATGTATTATGTATGAATGTATGTATGATTATATACTTATATCAATACTAGACCACACACTTTTATTTTTGGTATATTCAATATACATAAGCAACAATATACTGACACAGAAAATATATTGACATAGAAAAACTCATCTATCTTTTACTCTGTGGTTCAGATTCCAAAAGAATTGTTGAAGAATTTTATAAGGAATGAAATAAAATATATTCATGTAGACAAATATTGGAGCAAGAAGATGTCCATTATAGAATTATCATTTTAAATTAAAACTTAGGAAAAAGTGCCCAGATTAATCAAATTACAAAAATCATAAAATGGATGGTGAAGAAATCAAGGAATTTTAATGACACATGAAAATACTTATTAAAATAACATTAAAATACAATGTTACCTGAAAAAAACCAGATGCAAATTACATAAGGTATTTTTTGAAAAACTAGATGAAAATTAAAAAATGTTAAAATATGATCAAAATTGGCTGACTTTTGTGTTTTTCTTATAGAATTATTCCCAGATAAGCTTATCACTAGACAATCTAAATTTCAAGAATGTTGACTGTTAACTTTCTGTTGATGATGTCTAAAATAATTATTTTATAGTAATAATTTTACATAAATACTTAATGATAATTGAGCATTAATATACTCAAAGAATTCATTGAGATAACATAGTCATGTAAATTGTGCATATAAATCATAAACTATTTGTAAATTGTATTTTTCTCTTTACCATAATCTATAGCAATAATCTAAAACTGCTACCAGAGGTTTTATAAGGAGGGCTTTCGTCAAGAGGATAAGGAGAAATGAGTTTATAGAAATGAAAAAATGCCATTAGAAAAATAACTCAAAGTTCAGTGGATCCACAGTGTATTATCTTCATAAGTAAATATGCCATTTTTAAAAATAAGAGGCAACATTTGCCTAACAAACACCTAAACCTTAGAGTGTAATTAAGCACAAAACATGAGCACTGGCTACAAAGCATCACTGATGTAGAATAAATACAGAAGATAGTCATTTACTTCTAACCAAGAAACACTGTCTCGTTCAAAAGTAGGAAACTTCATTTCAGATGCATAAAACTGTAATACTTTCTTAGAAACTTCTACTGCTTTAGATGTGGAACAAAGGTTGGCAAACTTTTTTAAAATCAGATTCTGTGTGCTTTGCAAGCTAATGGTCACTGACACAACTATTTAATTTGTAGCCACAGAAATTAGGTAAACACCAGGGCTGTGGCTATGCTCCAGAACTATAAAACAGCACTTACAGAAATAGGTGGCAGGCGGTGTGTGTTTGGCTCACAGACCAAACTGTCCGTGCTTAATGCACAAAGTTACGGGTGAATGTTGCTCTCACTCCAATAATGAGAAAAAGGTGAACAAATACTGGTAATTTTTTAATGCCAGAGAGGGAAAGTTGCTAGGTGAATTAATAAATTAAAATCCAAAGAATGACAAACCCTCAGATGAAGAACCAGGACCAGTATTTCACCTCTGGCAGGCAGTAGGAAGATGAGGAAATGGCCACAGATTCGCGTAAAATCAACACATTTTCAAAAGATGAGTGATGTTTGGTATAATTCATAATTTAGGATTCCTGAAAACCCCTGCTCTATAGAGTCTACAACTACCCATGAGCTTTGCAAAGTCCTAAACTGAGCAATCAGAAAAAAGACTGAAGGCGAGCAGACTGGTGTAGAGAGAGGTCTCTGAGGCTCATGCGTATCAGGCCCGCCTGAGTCACATGGAAAAACCCCCACGCTTAGGGTCCCAGAAGGAAGAGCAGCCCTGCTCTCTGGAGCTGAGACCCACAGCAGCACACAGACCCCCTGGCCTGATAGCCTGAGGAAGGGAGCGCTGCAGGAATCCCATGAGGACTTCCTTTCTCTCCCTGGACGGGAAGCAGCAGCATTTGACCGCTGGGTTACTTTGGGATCACTACTGCAGCCATAGCATCGACCAAAACCAAACACAACTCACTAGACTCAGAGTGGAGCCAGTGAATGGTCTGATAAGGGTATGCTTTTTCCAGAAAAGAAAGCTTGCCTACCAAAGTCTGTCTTAACAGTGCAAAAGCAAGAACGTAAGACTTACCATCCAGATACAATGGAGCCAGAGACAGTAGTGGAATAGGTGTCAGAATGATGAGATGCTGACCATTTTAGAGGCTGTAACAGTAGGGCTATGGATGTAGCTTAGTGATAGAGCACTTGCCCAGCAGTACAAGGCCCTCAGTTCAAACCCCAGAGCCACTAAAACAAATTACTCACCACGCTGTTAAACAGTATAAAACACTCTAGTAAAACTGCTTTAATCTTGAGGACTGTGTGTTTTCCCGGTGGGGAATGATCTCTTTATAAAAACGGTGATTGGGATCTTTACTGATACTTGTTGGCAGACTCTCCTTTGGCCACAATTGTTTAGGTAAATCTTTGTAGAAATAGAGCATGCATGTGTCAAAGTGCACATTGTAAATGTAGAGCTTGATAATTTTCACAAAGTAAACATACTTATAACCCACACTGAATGTAGAAACAGACTAGTACCAGCGGGACAGGAGCCACCCCCACCCTTTTGCAGTGTGGATATTATCCTGAACTTTAGTGCCTTCAAATAGCTTTACCTGTTTTGAAACCTTGCACGTGTAGATTCAAATGCTTTGTACTCTTGTGTGTCAACATCACACTGTGAGATCTTATACACCTGCTGGAGTTGTTCCTTCCCATGGTTGTATGGCCTCCCATTGGACGAATGCACTGAAATTTATTTGCCTCTTCTAACCTTGATGGATATTTGAGTAGTTCCCAGTCTTTAACTATCACAAACTGCTATGATGAACAAGAATGAACACTCCTTTTGGCGCACATTATTTTATATCTCTTGTTTATACACATAAAAGTATATGGACTCTGGATATAATTATAAATCGTATGTGCACTGCACCCAAGTTCATGTACATTTTAACTACATGGATTTCCTTACTTAGTAAGAATATTTTACTGCAAAAAAAAAAGAATATGTTCAAATCTGTGTGCCATTTCCATTTGTATTCAGATTATCAATACATAAACAAACTTTTTTCTTCAAAGTTCAACTTTATAACAGTCTTACAGAACCATTTCCACCAAGTTAGCTCACTTGATTCCATGGATCAAAAGAAATAAACAGAATCACAATTAGAAACAACAGATTTCTGCTGGCAGCATTTCATGACATTTGCAAAATATTAACATGACTGTAAAATTCTGTTGCTGCTAATGGACCTAGCGTTGTAAGAGATTTTGCTTTGATTTTGTATCTGCACAAGAAAACGTGGAACTGAAAGTGAGCAAGATTAATTTAGAAGATGACTCATTTAATCTAAATAAAGTCACACATACAGTAAATTCACCTCCTATAATGCACATGTAGAACTGCTGCTTTGGGGCACCATCTTTCAAAACTAGTAGTTTTTGAAGTACTTGATGATCTTGCAGTAGATCAAATTGTCTGGTTTTCATGTGGTCAGTGATACCACTATAGACCCTATGGTGGGTGAATGCTACCCATTATCAAATTTCTTTAAAAAACTTTTGAATGTAACTTTTATTATGCCTGTACTTCTGGTTTTGTTTTGGGGTTTTGTTTTGTTTTGTTTTGTTTTGTTTTTTTAAGCTTCTTACTAAAGTATTTGTTGCAAAGTTCTTAAACCATTATCTGATTAATGGCTGAGATTTGTGATACAAAATGAACAAGAAAACCACTATGCAAGAGCGTTCTGACTATTTTGTACAGGCATTCCCTCTACTTCCAGCACCAGTTTCACATGCACCTAACCCATAATTTCCTACTGTTTGACAGCTAGTGACTTCACGAGTCCCGGTAGCAAGTGCTGGCCAGTGTGCAGCTGAGTATCATACTCAGTGACCTAATGGGGCAACAGCATCAAATATTTCTTCCACCACTACCCAAAACTGGAAAGAGCTGTTCCTACTCACTGGTACCCAAGGACACCTGCAGGATGACCTTGAAATACATGTATTGGTTAGTTGTTAACCTTCTGCCCAAAGGGTTCAGGTACTGCTGAGTAAGACCTCTAGAGAGAACCTGGAATACAAAACAGAGACCTACTCAATGTGTTTCCTCTTATTTTAAGGCAACTAAAATAATAAAGGAAAAAAATGAAAAGCACTGTAAATGCTAAATTAAAAGAAGACCAAGATATGAGATATAAACCTGCTCTGTCTCAGGAACATATGTCTATGTTCTCCCAAACAGGAGTAAAACTGAAAAGTTGCTAGGACAGGTGTCAAGGGCTGAGTGTACAGCTCTCTGCTTCCTTTAATTCCTCTACTCTGGAGTTGGGAAGCTAGAATACTTTCTAACTTTCCCTTCACCCCTGAGTGGCCATGCAAGCTGGTTCTAGCCAACGATCTGTTAGCAGATAAGCAGGGATCTGGAGAGAGCTTTCTTAAGAAGCCAGTGTGACATGCCCCTTGAATTCCTGGCCTTTCAGTCTTCTCCTTTTTTCTTTATTGTGTCAGACATGGTGGTTGGAGATACAATAACCATCTTTCAATCACAGGAATGAGGATGGCTGTAAAGAGGCTGAGTCCTTGATGGTATCAGAGCCATCATGGAGTGGCCACAACACCTGGCCTCGCTTCTCTCTGCACCACTGATCACATAAAAGGCAAAAGCAAAACCAAATCCTTCCCCATTTTTGAGGTAGGAAAAGATTTCTTCCTATTTACAGTGAAATAACTTTCCTAATTCACATTCATCCATGTCCTTTCCATAAGGACACCTAACACTCATAACACCTAGTGCTGATTTAACAGTCAAATTAACTCTACCCCAAAAGGAACTGTAGTTTGACACTATCGCCCCTTAAGGCTTAAGGCCACTGGTATGCATTGATCTCAAGTGGTCATTTGAATTCAATATTTAAAAATACACATTAATAATCATTCTTAGTACACTTACTTTCTATAACATTGATTGACTACATTCTAAAAGCTGCCTGATATTTTTTATCCGTATAAGTCATTGTAATCCTATTGAAAAGTTCTTGAGAACAGAGATAATTTCTGACCTTTGAAATTTGTCAGTACGTGATCAGAAGAGTTTTGTATATGTTTTCATTTTCCTAATAATGTATCAGAAATGGTTAGAAATGTTTTCTAAAGGCCTTACATTTTAAGTATTTTAACAGCTCTAAGAAATTTCTCTGATTCCAAGTTATTCAAAAAATTAAGTTGAAAAGTATATTTCTTTTCTTTCTTGACTTTTAAATAAACTCCGTTTCAATTTTTAAGTTTGTTGGCAAGAATCCAGCTAACTGTGCAGATTAACAACCTGAGTTAGTTATACAAGAAAGCAAATAACATTCCATCTCCCAAAAAAGCATTTTTGCTTCCCTTAGAGTAGATCTGCTTATAAATGAGATGATTGTAAATCACTCTGAATTGCTCATAGGCTGTGTTATATTGTTCCCCAAGATGAACTTTAAGAGGCATCTGGTGATTTATGTATTTGTGATCAAAATAAAGACAGCCTGATGCATTTGCTGTGGGAGCAATTTGCATTCCATTTTATGTGCTTAGTCAAATGTTAGGTATACAGCTGAGGTAGAGCAATAAAGTAAACAGGAATGTCAGATTTTAGAATTGAACTTACCTGGGTTTGTAAGAACTAAAAGTGGCCATTGACTTGGCCACATACTGATCTGTTGGAATCCACTTGATAATTTCTTACAAGGGCATCCATCATTCTTCCCCAGCTAGACTGGTTTACTTGAGGGCAGGAAATGTACATCATTTTCTATCTGTAATGTAAAATATGCTGCTGGGCACATAGATGGAATGCAATGAATACCTTCGAGTGACTGACACCTCATAAGTTGACAGCTATTTTAGGAAGGTAAGCCCTTCCCGTGATTACCAAAGAGAGAAAGGTAGAGTGTCCTTGATTCCCAGTATTTGCAAGCACACATTTAATAAGACAGCTTCTCAAGGTCATGTCTTTTCACTTTGAAAATCACCTGGAAAATATTGGGCACCTGTTCTTGGAATCACTGTTTGACTTGAAGGAAAAATGCTAACAAATTCTTTCAGACTTACGTTTTCCTCATTGTGTTATTTCCTGCTAAGAACAGAAATACGTCACTCTTCCATGTTACACAACTGTACGGTGAATTAACCAACCCTTCACCCTGCCTTTGAGTCCCATTAGCTTACTCTTCATACTCTCTCTATTTCTGTGGCTATTTGTTCCAGCAAAATCACTTGAGTGCTGCAGTCTCTGACACGATTCACATTTCCCTGCCTCTAACATGTCTTGCTCTTTTCTACTTAGCTTCGAACACATTTCCCAAACACTTAATTATTCATGATCTTCCTAAAAGGATGTGAGTCTTCCCCTTTTAAAATTTCCTGATGTTTTGCAAGGGTTCCTGGGGTTTGCACTTGACTTTTCCATGTCAAATGTGAGGCGTACTTTAAATGGTTTCAGCAGTCTGTTGTATGGGGAAACACTGCTTACTCTCTAAATGATTAGCCCAAACACTGCCAGCTCTCCTCACACTGTCATTCAACCATCGCTGCAACCCATATTACTACCTGCTTTTTACAAAGAAGTGTTAAGTGTAGGTTGGGAGCTCAGATTTAGGCCCACATGTGGGAATTTGAGTGACCTGATTTGTCTGGGATGAGAGGTTTCTGAGACACAGGACTTTTGGTGCCCAAATAGGGACAGTCTCAGGAAAACCAGGATGGGTGAGTACTATAAATCCCCCAATTCCCAGTTCTGTATCCTGACAAAAAAAGTCAGAGTATTTTGACTACTCTGCTAACTCAACTAGATGCACATCTTTTCCCAGAAAGTTCAAACAATCCCAGACATAGATCAAGGTATTTTAGGTTGTTAAAACAAAAACAACAACAACAAAAAAAAAAACTGGTTCTGGTCCTGAGCCAAATTCCTTAAGCTTCTATATAAACTCCCTTTCTATGGGTGATTTTCTTATGCTTTCTATCATGAAGATAATCTGCAACTCTTCGTGAGTTCCCTGGACAATGCTTTGGACTTATAATTCCCTCAATAATGCTTTCGAACCCTGAAATCTAGAACTTCATCTACATCTCAGGATAGTGTGGCGTCCTCCCTTGTGCAAACCTCTGTTGCCACTTTGGCAGCCACTCTAGGCACAGGTTCAATAAGAAGAAACCCATGTTTCCTCATGAGCATCCTCAGTTCACTCCTTGCCCCCACAGCTTAGAGGTGAGAAGATTGGCAGTTCTGGTCCAGCCACCAGAAGCTTCTCCACTCCCAAGTTCCAGCCTGACTTCTGTTCTGGGGAACACTGTGTCAGTGAAACAGAGAGAAAGTCCTGTCAGAGTGTGAGCTGGAGCAAGTTTCCCCAGGGTCTATCCCTATCTCCAGCTCCTGACCAGGGAGCATCTTTCCCCAACTTAAGACATCATCTCTCAGAAGCCAAAGGGCTTAGTTTGGAGAATTTTTTTGAGAAAGTGAGTACTACCTACAAATTTCTACTCTTTCGACCAATAAGTAAAGCAGAACATAATCCAGGTCTTTACAGAGTTACAAGAAGATCCTAGAGAAGTGTGACATTCATGCTAACTGCTGAGTAGCCAAGTCACCCTCAGGCACATCACAGAAAGGCCTGATCTCTCTGGGAATCCCACACAGCACAAAACATATCATTAGGTCCAACGCTAGCAATTCTGTACACCTAGATAAGTCCCAATTTTGCCAAAATTAGCCATTGGACATTGGATGGTCATCTAAAGATATCTCTAGAATTCCCAAGAGATGAACTACCCCAGGAGCATCCTTACAACTAGCTCATGCTGAAGCTAGCCAGATTTCCTAGGCCCTCCATCTAGCAGTTTTCTTTAAATTTGGCTAGATATAATTATCATATGATAATTCAGGCTCATTGGTTTTCAGCCATATCTGCTCAGTAGAATAAAGATTTTAAGCCTAATGAAGACCTGACTCTACCCAAAGAGGATTTGGAAATCAGAATTCCCAAAGTATCTTGGTTGATTTGGGTGTGAGCTTGACTGAATTAATAGATACTCAGAAAACCAGGAAAACATTCTTAATAGTTCAGTAGGCATGGCGAGCCCACCCATCTTCTGCTGAAAGGAAAGTCCAGATGACTTCATTTGGCTCTCAGGCCTCTGGTTGCAAACTGAGAACTACACTATTAATTTCCTTGATTCTAAGGCATTCAGACTTGGACTTAGCCACACCATTGGTTTCCTGGCTCTCTAACCTATAGATTTTCTGCTTTGGGACTTTTTGACCTTCTGAATCAAGCAAGCCAATTCTTTTAAAAGAATATTTTCTCATATGTCCGTAGGTATTGCCTATTCATTACATGTCTCTAGAGAACCCTGACTAAAACAGAGAGTATGGCCCAAGTCAACTGAAAGTGCATCCTGGGCCAAAAACCATTGCCCTGATGCAGCAGCTCCCAAAGCACTGTTCCCGAGCCTGCATCATTAGCCACACACGACTACGGTGGTTGATAAAATTCTGTGTCCCTCGACTTCCATTATAATAACAGAAGTGTCTG
Source organism: Hydrochoerus hydrochaeris (assembly GCA_004027455.1). NCBI lineage: Eukaryota > Metazoa > Chordata > Mammalia > Rodentia > Hydrochaeridae > Hydrochoerus > Hydrochoerus hydrochaeris. Next base: position 63,082 of record PVLA01000311.1, on the reverse strand, counting down.
TCCATGAGAAAATGACCCAAAAGTTCTCTCTCTCTCTCTATCTCTCTCTCTCTTTATCTCTCTGTCTGTCTGTCTCTCTCTTTCTGTCCATATATATATGGTTCAGTTGAAATAGAAATACAACTTTATGATGTTTAACCACATGATTTCCTACCTTGGTCTTGCTTAGTAGCATTTTCTCTACATTTGGGAGTACTTTGAGTAACATTTCTATCTAGAGAGTTGTCTCTCATACATCTACACTGCATTTCAATGCCTTCGTCTTAGATATTTTTATGTCACAGATAATTAAAGTACTTGTGTGCAAATCACATGTATCTACAGCCTATATCAGAACCACTGATGTCTTCAGTCAATTATCAGTCCTTTGCTTATACAACTTGGACTAAGAATGTTGGTTAAATTTCAATATATTGCTTAGCTAATCTAGAGCAATTTATAGAAAAAAAATTTCTATTGGAATCAGAGACTCAAAAATGTTGTGGTCTTAATTTTCTAACATTTAGTTTTTTAAATTATCTTGATCATAGTAATTATTTTTCTAATGTTACATTAAAAGTGACAGCTTAAAATGTTGGACAGGAAGAAGATGTAATTTAATGAAGAGCATCTTTCTCCACATTGAGATGGATGTTAAATCCTTTTTTATAAGATTCTAATATGGTCTAATTACTTTTAATTTAAAATTCTGGATAGGCATGTTTTATTCATGACTTTCTACATGATTGAGAAAGTTTCTGTAGCTCCTTTGAAGCTCTAACTTTGGAAATATAACAAATAATGAAGCCATCATATTTTCAAATGCTCAGATACTTTTGAAAGACATTATAATTGTGAATCAAAGCTTAATCAACTGCTGTGACATGAATTTTTAATTATAAGATTGCTGCAAATATACTAGAGTTCACCAAGGTTAGGAGAGTGACCTTACACACATTTGTTCTGAAAGAGTAGGAATTTTTTCCTTTGCTGTTTATCACTTTGGATATGCAGAAACTAAGTAGTTCTGCTCCCCATGAAAATACTCTTCAGAAACAATTTTTCATACTAACCCTCAGTTAATCTCACACAAGAATGGAAAATGTCACTCATTTTCCTCCTAGCAAAATGCATTATTCTTTCAGTGCTCATGATAGCTTCTGAATCATATATTTATCTATGCTGACTGGAAATTTCATAGTTTCTAAGATATTTTACAAATTTATTAAACATAATGTCAAAAAATACTGAAAGCATCAATGTTTAGATTTCACAATTCTGAATCAAAATAGCCAATTTTATTTCAGATGACCAGAAGCAATACAGATTTTTCCACACTGAGAAGTGTTTGCACAAGAGAGTTGTGAACAGTTAATACCTGATGCCACTCAATGTAAAGCTCAATGCAAACAAACTTCCTTTTGGTAGAATAAAAAAGATATGGCATAGATAACTGCGCAGACCTTCTGCCTGGAGCAAAGATATAAGACAAGTATATTGCAATTTCTGATAGTGAAATAACATTGGAGAAACATTACATTACTACTTGTCCAAAGCAAAATCAAAATGCTTTCAGTCTCAGTGTTATCACCATAATTTTTCTTTATATAATAAATTTAATCAAATAAAAATCTGGATTCTGCTTAGAATTTAGCATGAATGTCTTGCTTCAAAAGCTCTCTCTACAAATGAGTTGGAACTGTGATTCTAGTGCAATTTTTAAGGAGGAGCACTTAACTCATCTATTTGAAACCAAAAGCCTCTCTGGTTCTTTAGCATGTGTGTATGTTTATTTCACCTGCAATCAAATCATAGAAATAGGGGTAAGAAACATGACTGAGAGTTCTTATAACAGTTTTCCCTTTAGGGTATGCAAAACAAAACAAAACAATACAAAAAATCTTGGTATTGTTTAAGGAAAGTAAGTTAGAACTTGAAATGAGCATCACTTCTAGTAGAGTTTTTATTGAGATGCTGCTCAGGGGTCTGATCTGATTGAGATCTGATTACATTTAATAACTGTTCACGTATCAGTGCTGAATCAGTGTCACCTCATCAACCAGTGGGTTACCTTGTCTGTTCACATTAGAATGAGTTCAAGTTCTAATTGAGAAATGTAGTATTGTACACACAAAGTGTCCTGTGTCACAAGCTTTGTTTGCTCCAGTTTGTAGTTTAGTGTCTTAGAAATACCATAAGAGTATCTGATATCAATTTTTATTGTAAATAAATGATAGAAGAACTCGTGGACTCACTAGAGATAAGAGTAATAATAGCAACTAGCATTTGTTGAGCAATTTGTACTGTCAGATCCTAAGCTAAGTGCTACTCAAATGTTTTAATCTATTCTTTAACATTCCAGGCAGCTTGATGAGGAACCACCATTGTTAACCTGTTATTAACCCCTCATGTATAAGAAAAGAAATCAGCATTTAATGAGGTCACTTAACCTGCCCAGTCTATATTTCCCAGAAACTGAATGGACAATGATCTTCAATTGTGTGGGTCCAACCAAAGTATGACTGGGATGCAGCCTTAGTAACACTGTTGAAATGGGAATTACCAAAGTAAGACCACATCCCAGGGACCAAAATCAGAGGTGAAAGCAAAATGCATTGACCTTTTGCAATACTGAGCCCAGGATAAGACTTGAGTACTCTGCACCCAACAACTGCATTCTGGTTGTTTATGCCACAGGTAGTAGCTTCCCAAAACCTCAGTTTTAACCACAAGAAAAGAAAACTCACAGCCTGCTTGATGTTTTTTGTAATGCAGTTTGTAATAGGAATTTCTACCATGAACACTGAAAACATAGTTAGGACCTTTACCTATGCACGTTAACATTAAGCTGAAGGAGAGCACCGTAATTACAGATCAATCAACATCCAAACGAAGGACATCTGTTGCATGTGGCTGAGGTCCTAGTTCTACCCATACTTTTGGAATACAAGCATATCATACATCTCTAAGACTCAAATATTGTCAAGCTCTAGTCTTTGTCAAAATGATGACGATTCCTCCACCATAGAATTGAAAATGGTACTAATTCAAAGTTTTCAAGTCTGTGCCCTGCTAAAGCATATCTGTCAAAACAAAACAAAACAAAACAAATGCCAGATTAAACGAGATCATTTTATGTTGATAAGATATTTTGGTGACTGATTAGAAATATCAGTTCACAAGTATTAGTATACAAAGTATTCCATAGTGAAGACTCTTGCTTTTTGAAACATTAGCCAAGCTTACTTAATTCTATCAATAAACATTTATTTTATTACTACTATGAGCATGGCACAAAGATAAACACTAGGGAATAAAAAAGAACAATTAAGATACCTCCTTTCGGAAGGGCATTACTATTGAGAAGATACCCCATTTGGAAAATATTACTGGACTTGCTCTTCAATCTGAGCTGAATTATTTACTGATCCATCTAAATCCCTTAGAGAAGAAATAAGGTTTCCAAATTATTCCATCCCGTGTGCTGTTAACTGAATTGTGAAAATTCAAAGAGATGTTATACATGTGGAGAAAGAAGTGTTAGTTTGTATTTCAGCCTGAAATATTTGAACTACAAATGTGTTCCCAAGATGTTCTGAATTTTTCTTTCATCCTCTCTGGGTAGTTCTGTACTTCTGCCTACGGAGACGACACTAGTACATTTTCCTCTTTCATTGGGGACCAACATTTGATCTCCTTTGGACTGGGGAAAGGAGTTATTTGAATAACATTTGGATTCATTTTAAGCACTGATTAAAGAATAGAATATTTCCATGTTTGGCCAAACCAGCAGCTTAATGAGTGCTGGACTAGCTGGAGCTGAAGGACGCTGTCTTTTGTACCAGGCCTGTTGCCAGTTAAGTTTCTCCTCTGTTTCAGTGCCTCATGCCTCCCCGCTTTCATTCCCCAGAATACACAACACATACTCTTTCTTTCTTTCTTTCCACTTACCAATGCTGTGTCTTAATCTGGTTTCTATTGCTATAACCTATGGGTAATGAGCAGAAATGTAGCTGATTCATGGCTCCGAGTGTAGAGCCGCATCTAATAAGAGCCTTTGTGCTAGGACATAACACAGTGAAGGCGTTATCTGGTGGGACAGCATGCGATAAAGAGGAAAGGGGCAACCAAACTCCTTTGTTATGACTCGCCCACTCCCACAGTAACTAATCTACTCCTGTGTAACAGCCTCAATCCATTTATGACATGGTGCCCCCTTGATTGATTTGCCTCTTAAAGGTCTCAACTCTTTGCACCAATACAATGGCAATTAATTTCAATGTAAGTTTTTTAGGGGCATTCAAAACATAGCACACTGTGAAATGGCTTTGAAGGAACTGTAGCCAGCCATCCTTTTCCACTGTCAAACCCTAAATAGTGCTTCATTTCTGCTGGTGTCAGTTATTGTAAATGTTTTTATCCGGTGCCTCTAGCTTTAGCCTCTGAAAGTCACACTGTGTCACTGCCAGATTCATCTTTTCCCAACAATGAAATCAGCTCATGATTACTCATCATTGCTGAGAGAGTAAAATGAGAAACTCTTTAATATGGCACACAAGGTCCTCCTCTTCAAGGACCTGAGGTCGCAGTGTCAGTAGTGACACCCACCTGGGGTAGCGACTTGAAGGTGTGCCTATACCTTTTTAAACACGCTTGGGTAAACAGAGGCACAAACCACATCCATGTCATTCTGTGGCAGAGCACAGAGCAAGGTCTCTTGCTGTCAAAATCTTTTTCTAACTTTAACTATAACTCTAGCATGCATTACATCTAAGTGAAAGTAAAGAGACTCTAGTTATAAGTTAAATACAAATTTCCCCAAGGTGCAGACTTCAACTAGAAAAATACATAAGTCACAAAAATGTTGGAAGACACAAGTTTCTTTAAGTTACTAAATGTGCAGAAAGAACCCCCATGTATCACATGCATACCCTTTTTCTCGGAAACCAACCTGGAATCATCATTCCATAAAAATGTAAGCAGAGCAAACGGTGGTTCTGTCTCCCCAAAACTTCCCAAATTTGATTAATATTGTTTTCTACTATTGTTCTATTTTTTAAGATTTTACTAAAGTATGAGGATATTTTAGGTTTGATGTTTTAGAAAGATAACATTATTGTCCAGAAAGTAATGTGATATAACGCATTAAACTTTAAGGTTCTTGAATGTAAAAACTGTTTTACTTATATTTTCAGCTTTGTTTCCCAGCTAATTGGTAGGTAATTATTAGGGTGAAATAGGAAGGGGAAAGTAAGCAATGGAAGGCAAGGATTTTAACCTTTAAATGGATAAGTAACATGATTTGAAGTAAAGCCCTTAATCTTTCTGAGCCTGAATCTTCTCAACTGCTAAAAAGTTATGATACACCAACTACACACTTACAGTGGTAGCAGGCTAAATGAAACCATGTCTTTTAATGTGGTTTATATATGATTAGGTACTATATAAAAATAGCCATTAGTCCCAAGTGTGGATCCAGATCATAAAAAGGATATACAACACACGAAGAATTGAACACCTAAAACAAACATCTTCTCATTTACAAATTACATGGCCAAAAACTGAAGACAAAAAATCTTATCCAACTGAAATTGTTCCTTTAATATGTATCTATATTACAGAGGAGAGAGAGGGACTTTATATTTGAGATTTGGTTTATATTCCACCTATGGAATTCCCCAAATTCAAAAACAAATTGAAGCAGAACCTTTTATTTTAACACTGTACATTATATGTCAAAATAATTTGCCTAAGAGTAAGCTTCCACCTGAAAATAGCTACAAAAGGAAGCTAAAGCATACATACTGGATTATGTGGAGTCAGTAGAAATGAAATTAATTAGCCAGGACTTGAAGGTCTGAATCTCAGAGAGGAAACAAGACATGCATAAGCACAAGGATAGTGCTGAGGTCTGCCCCGTGAGCTCTCCTTACTGCGCTTCCTAATTCCCTTACAGTCACTGCGGCAAGTTGCAGAAGTCTCTCTGAATATGATGACTGAGTGGTTGATTAGTGAATTTAAGGATTCCATAGGAGAAACTAGTATTAGGTTAAAAAGAAAAAATTGGTAAATTAAATAAGGCTGCGAAAAATGTTAAGATTAAATTATGAGAAAAATCAGAGAAAATTTTAGAAAATACATAAAAGGCTGAGGCACATAATTGGGATTATCAGAAAGATGGGGAAAAGAGTGGGACACAAGCAATATTTGAAGGCACAAATTACCAATGTGAGAAATGAAATGGGAGATGCTACTACAGATCATACTTAAAAAGATAACATGTTAAAAGCAAGATGACATCTTTGCATTTAAGACTAACTGTAGTAAAGATACTATTTTTCCCCAGATTGATCATTTAAATCATAAGCAACATTCCAGGAAGACATATTTTAGAAATGTAATAAGATGTTCTAAAGTGTATATAAAATACACAAATAAAGATTATCAAAGATGACTTTAGAGAAGAACCATGTTAATGGACCTACACTATAAAATAAATAAAAGACCTTTTGCAAAAGGGAAGAAGACCAAGAGATGGCAGAGGGGAGAGGAGAAAGAAGATGAAAACAGAATTAAAATGTGTTATGTACATGCACCAACTGCCCAAAAGGAATATAATTATTATATACTGCAAACATGTACCAAAAAAACTAATAAAAAAAAGAAAAAAGAAATAAATAAAATATTGTAATAACAGTGCATTGCTGATGCAAGGATAAATTAATGCATATACATACAGTCACAAAAGTATCATTGCATTGCAGCGATGTTGAATGGTTTTTAAACAAAAAATGCTGGAACATTGGCTATCTCCATGGCAAAAAGTTACTGCTAATTTTTGGTTTATACCAAAAACAAGTTCTGGTTGGACCATAAATCTGAATATAAATGATAAATAAAACTTCTAGAAACTAACACAGGAGAATATATTCATAATCTTAGCATAAGTAAAGAGTTCTATAACATACAAAAAGTTAACTATAAAATAAACTGATAAATCAGACTTTTTTACAATTAAAAAGTCTTTACATCAAGAGATTCTACTATGAGTGAAAAATACTTACAATTAATTCCAACAAGAATTAATTCCCAGGACAAATAAGTCTTTTAAAACAAGAAAAAATAGACAACCTAATTTTGAAAATTTGAACAAAAATCCTTAACAGGCATTTTGGGGGGAAAAGGAGGATATCAGGTTGCCTAATAAGCATATGAATAGAGTCCAGCATCAGTCATTGTAAAGATAATAAGAAATGTCTAAGCAAATAATCACTAGAATGGCCAAAGTTTAGAGGGAAAAATGATTTCTAATGTCCATACCAATGTTAGCAACAATTTTAATCACCTGGAACACTACTGATAGGAGTGTGAATTAGTACAACCACTTTGAAAAGTGTTCTGCCAATATTTGCCAAAACAGGTCATTTTTATTGCCATAATTCAGTAGTTCTGTCTTTAGGTTTAAAAACAACATAATAGCATTCAAATGTTTTTTTTAAAAAAAAAAAGCCTACCAGAATATTCACTATAGACTTAAGCATAATTTCCCAGAACTGAAATCTACCCAAACGTCCATCCAGGCAGTAAGAATAAACAAGCTGCTATTGTCTTTCAACATAAACCATTCATCAAGGTCAGCAAATAACAGGTTGTGCCTCAGAGCCAGCCTGCCCAATCATGGCACTGTGTGCGCCTGCATTTATACCACACTGGTGGGTTTCAGTAGTTACCGCTGAGGCCATGTACACTAATAAAACAAAAATACTTACCCTCTGCATCTTTGCAAAAGAGATTTTTAGTACAACAATGAAAAACTGAGCTCCTACTACCACTATTAATATTCCAGCTGCTTTCTACACTGGAAGATGAATTCTACAGACATAATGCTAAGGGGAAGAAGTCACACAAAACAAATGCCTGTTTGTGACTAATGCTTTATAAAGCTCAAACACAGGCAAAATTAATTCATAATGACAGAAGTCAGAGTGGCCATTACATTGAGAGAAACAATAATGTGGATGAACAATGGAACCTTTGATTATCCATTGTAAGTGACTGTGGCATTTAAAGTGGGGATGAGACAAATAGAACCACAGAAAAGTACTCATACCTGGCTTCTCTTTCACACACATTCACACATACACATACACAGGTTCCAGAGGCCACATGTCACCACTGGCCATTCTGAGAGCATCAGATGACTCAAAGCTTCTGGAGTTGAAAAGATGAAAAATGGGTACATCAAAGTTTAGACAACGATGTCACAAATCTTCTGTGATATCTATAGATTTCAAATTTTTCTATTTAAACAGTAGAGAAAAAAATGAACTAAACAACCTGAACCAAGGAGTGTTTTTTATGTCAACCAAAAGAATATGTTCAGCCTAAATCCACCTCCTTACTCAGATGAGTGAATGGAATTGCATGAAGCACACAAGAGTATTGATTTTGGAACAATAATTAAAATATAATGGAGTTAATCAGTTTCACATAGAACTATAAATTTCATTTAAAGACATGGCAAGTTGCTGAATAAGAATATCTGACTGCTCATCTTCTCAATTTTTAAAAATCCAGATTTCAATTTTGTTACAGTGTTGTTCATTTTAACCGAGGAAATACACAGTCTGAAGTGCTGGACATTTTGGTCTGAGAAAGGGAAGGAGAAGAGAATCATGTTGGTTCTTTATGAGGGTCAAATTATACATCAAACAAAGTGTGAATTTCCTTCATGAGCTACTTTCATAAAGTTAAATAGTTCTTTCAACATTATGCTGACAATAGAGTCTCCAGTCTTTGTTATAATATGGTCCATGACCTCACTAATAAGGATAATAACATATCATCAAAAAATGCTGTTAATTGAAAACTGTAAGTCTAATTAACCAAGGATGTGGCCATGCATAACATATTATTAATAGAATGAAAAAATTGCATTACACCAACTGCTACCCAGAAAAAAAAAAAACTACAAGGACAGTGCAGAAGTTCAAAGACCCTTCACATCCCATTTTGGCAAAAGTTACTGATGATATTTTCCTTTCGTTTAACTGTAGAGTTCATAGAAAAATGACTTAAAACTAGAAGAAAGGAGAGCTGGATTTAAAAGATGGGTCACAGGGCAGCTGTTAGAGATCCAATCTATAAGGGCCCTTAAACACGGCTGGAAAACATCAGAAAGATGGTGCCAATTAATTCGCATTTCCACATGAAACTCTTTACATAATGGGTAAAATGTAAATCAGTTTCACTCCCAGTGAATTAGTTCCCTCTAATGAAAAACATAAACACTCTGTTCTAGTGCTCACTGCTTTCCATCAAATATTTTGTGGTGAACACTGCACTGCCACATTCAGGGCCACTAGCTTCTTGCACCCAATCTGGAAATCTGATAGTCATTTGCACAAGGCAGTTATGACCAAGTTAAACGTCAACTGTAGAAGGACACATGGTGCAGGAGAGCCCACAAATAAGAGGAATTTATTTTAACATCTGAACTTTAAATCTATGCCTCCTAAGAGTTTACTAATCTTCGTCAACCTAATGTTGATAAAAATACAATTTGTCAACATTAAAAGAGTATCAAGATCAAGATAACAAATTGAAAGCCATTAAAAACCTCCCCCTTCAAAAAAATCCATAAATACTGTTGATGTAAAGGTAAGTTAATACAGCCACTGTGGAAATCAATATGGAGCTCTTTGGAAACTGAATGCATATGATCCAGCTATGCCACCCCCAGATGGATTGAAACAGCACACTTCAGGGAAACCTACGTATGCATGTTTATTGTGGCACAATTCACAATAACAAAGACCAGAAATCAGCCTAGGTGCCCATCAATAGATGAAAGGATTAAGAAAATATTATGTATATACACCATGGAGCCATCCAGAGAATGAAATCAAATCATCTGCAGTGAAATGGATGCAACCAGAGATCATCACAGTAGGTGAGATAAACCAAAATCAGAGAGGCAAGTACTGCATATTTTCCTTAATGTATGGAATCAAAAAGGAAAAAGTACAGTAAACAGTAGAGGGGAGACTACTAGAAAAGAGGAAAGAGATCAGTATATGGGGTGTGAGGGAGGGTAATAGAGAAGATAGATGTGAACAAAGATGTTAATAAAAAAAGTTTGACAGGGTGGTGGGTGCACACCTGTAGTACCAGCACTCAGGGAAGATGAAGTAGGGTGACTGCAAGTTCAAATGAAGATGGGGTAACTCAGTGAGTCCCTGTCATAAGATTAAAAAAAATAAGGATGGAAGAGCGACTGAGGCTTTATCTCAGCATGAGGGCACTGAGTTCAATACCCAGGACCAAAAAGAAGGAAAGAAGAAACAACACTGGCGTGGATTAAAAGTAGAAAAGAGCTAAATGGCATATAGTGACTTTGGTTTCATGGTTCAAAGGAATTTGGTTCTGGCCATGGGGTACTAAGGCTTAGAACCCAGACCTGCCCCTCATCAAGTGTAGAACCCCCTATCACACACAGGAACACAAAGCAAGATTCTGCATTCAGAGATGAAAAGAAGATCCATCATCTATGACTGGGATACAAGGGGCTTGGGAACTCACAAATATCCCAGGTGGTTCTGTTCATTGACTCATAGGTATTTTTAATTCTATTAAAATAGTAATTTTTTTAAAAGATGGAGCAAGAGTTTCAGAACACAACAAAATTAAAAAAAAAGAAAACTAATCCAAAAGTAGTCCAGTTGTCATTTATCATTGGGTAATATCGGAATTGTTCTCAGGTATCACCTACAGGCTAGCCTTCTGTTTGTGAGATGCTTTAGAAAAGAAAGTAGAAAAGAACTCACATACCCTGTCCATATTTACAGAGTGAATAAAGGAAATATTGGCCACAGTCAAGATAGCTTCCATTCAGGGCAGCATTCTCATTTCCTCTCTACCCAAGGCAGACGTAATGGGTAGTGACAATTTGGTGGTAAACATGATCACAGGTGAAGCACATTGGTGCACATGTTGATAGGCCCTTTAGTATCAAAATTAAATAGAAGGCAGGGCCATTTTGAGAGAGAAATTTCATACAGAAACTCTGATCTCATTATAGACTTGTTTGTTGTACTCTTAAATTTTTTATTACCAGTAAAGTGTGCATAAGTCTTAGCAAGGTCAGTATTCATTAAAAAAAAACTACAACAAATGGATACATCTACTTCCTTCCCACAAGAAAAATAAATGGAGAGAATTGGGAGAGTTCAATTCTCTCCACCAAAAGTTGAAAAAAGTCTGAAATGATCCACTTTTTCATGTATTTTGTTCAGCAAATGGACAAAACTCTTGGCAAAAGAAAATGCTTGCCTATTAATGGAAAATATTAATAGTTGGTGAAGAACTGAAAGTTTAAATGTTTAAGGATATATAAGCTGGACTGTGGTTCATAAAAGAAAAGCAAGAGTTGTAAACCAATAACAGAATCCTATTAACAATGACTTTAATTGCTGAAATTTAGGCATTTAATAATGATGTAATGGCCACAACCAGAAAAAACTGCTAAAATGAAAGATAAAATTGAGGCAATCTCTCAAGGCATAGCATAAGAAGATAAAAGATTTTTAAATGAATGTGACATAAAGAAGTCCCAAAATATATCTAAAAACATCCAATAAGAAAATGATAGAAAAATAATATTCAAGAAGATAACTTCAGAGAATTATATAAAACTAAGAAAGATATGAGATACCAGGAGGAAAATTCTACTAAATGCTAATAGAATAAATTTTAAAAATCCATAGGTAAACATATAATTAATAAAGCAAAATAATAATAACCTGAAATTCCTAAAAGCTTCCAAAGATAAAAGCCATTATCAATTAGAGAATGACAAAAGAGTGACAGTTGACATTTTATAATATCAATATCATTAAAGAATTTCATGACACATTTTCAAAATTGTACAAGAAAATAATTGTGAACCAATTGTCATTTTTTGTTTTAAAAAGAATAAAACAAAACAATAAAATGGAGCAAAACAAAACAGTGAGAACAATAGTGGATTTCAAAAACAAAGCAGAAGGAAATCTCCCACAGTTGCTATCCTGCATATTGTTAAACCCTAAAGAGATACTCAGACTATTGGCCCTGGTCTTGCAAAGTCAATCAGTCAGTACAAGCATTAAGTGGTTTTTGTACCTCAGTTGCTATCATCTCAGCCTATGTTCCTCTCAGTCAGCCAGCTGCCTACACAAGGGTGGGTGGCCTCTTCTTATCTCCCAGCCCATGTACTGGCTGACTCATGGGAAGGGTGGGCTGACGTCTTGGTTCTCTTCCCAGCCTGCAGGGCCACCTCATTAGAAAGTGCTACTATCACAAAAAGAACAATCTTTAGAAGCAGAAGTGGGAATTAAGTGTCCAAGAAATCATTAAAACATATTAGGGAAAAAATTGGAAAACTGCAATTGTATTGATTTTTTTAAGTAACAGCAAGAAAGTTGCATATTGTTTACGGTGCAACTTAAGGGTTATACTCTAGTCACATAATGTCAGCAGCCAGCAGCCTGGGCAGCGTCTCAGACTTCTCACTTTGTTCTGCAGGGAGTGGAGCTCCTTAATAATTTTAGAGTTTAAAGTGGAAAGGTAATATAGTAACATTGGACTAATTAAGAGTTCAAAATAAAAATAATAGAAGATTAAAGTTTTTTATACTAAAAAATTGACATGAACTCTAGCAAGAAAAAAAAGATCAAACGTTTTGGACAATCCATATGGGTGTCTTCTACATGGACTCTGTATGCCTCCTGTTATGAATAACTTCACAACTGTGATTGACAAGCAGTTCCAAATTAAGTTTAAATATTATATTTAATCTACATACAACCCTTTCATTTTGGATATTTTAATCAAATGTAATTTTTTACTATTCATAGTAAAGAATACCAGGCAACCTTAGGTTTATCCCTGGCTGGTGGCAAAATGTTCCTGATTTTTTTCATTTGTTTGTTTGCTTCAATACAGTTAAATATTCTTTCTAAAGTACCTAAAAATCACAATTCTTCTCTTTCTCTTGCCAGTTTAAACTGCATTCTTTTTTAGTATCATGAGTCAAAACTGGTTTTGGTAAAGTTCCTTTTAAAACACATACAGTTAAGCTTCCAGGAAGATGGCGGAACAGTAAGCAGCAGAACAAACAGCGTCTCTGAGAGAAACAGTCCAGATGCTGGAATACAGCATTGAGGGGAAGACAGGAAGGAAGGAAGTGGGTCCCCTGGACCCAGGAAGAATCTAAAGTGAGAACTGAAGCCCACAGAGAGAGTAAAAAAAAAACTTCAACAAAGAATAAGGTAGTAGCTGGCAGTGCCTTCACCTAGAGCCGGATCCACTGTGAAAGAGGAGCTGTGGGAACCTGGGGACACGTGGTCACCGTGATGGTGGTGTCTGGTGACCCCGGAGGCCTCTGCAGAGAGACAGGGCAGTGAAGGGGAGTGGCGGGCATAGGGGACTTCACTGGCCGGCAATGAGTGCAGAGGACTCAATCCTCCTACGGTAGAGGGCAATTGGCCGGGAGTCATTTTGAAGTCAGGCCGGATAAAGCCCAGAACCAGAACTGCAGCTGGTTCCCTCCAGCAACTCCTAGCTGGGAGCAGACCGGTGGAAATTGCTCAGACTGAGCCCCACTCCCATGCTTACTCCAACAGCTATGGTGGGGCCTCCCTACCAGTAACCAGCTAGGTACGGAGGCAGTGGCCAGCCCTGCACTCACACTCACTCAGGCAGACACCATCAAAAATCCCCACCAGTAACCAGCTAGGAGGCAGCAGCCAGCCCAGACCCTGTGCACACTCTACCAGATATCAGGGAGCCAATGCAGGCTGGGAAAAGCAGCAGACAGCCCTGCACCAGCACATCCAATGGCCACCATCAGATACCCATAGCCAGCACTGGCTAGAAGAACCAAACAGTATCACTTCAGAGAAATTATAGCCAATGCAGGAAGTGCCTGGGACCCCACTACCCACTTGTACAGGAATATGTCAAGACAAAGAAGCAAAAGGCAACTCTGGCCTGTAATCCAAGCAGAGCTGGTCCAGGAGATGTAAACATGGAAGATATCAGGAGTTGCATACCTGAAATTTCTGGAGTGATGGTAACTGAAGTAAAGAAACAACTTCATGAGGCCATAAGAGAAATTAGAACAGAAATACTATCTCAGTTAAAAAGAAGAACTGAAAAACATAATAAAAGAATTGCCAAGCATCTCTAAATAAGACATAGATGGAAGAATAGAGGAGCATAGGGAAACTAGAGAAACCTTGAATGAACAATTTAAAAAGATTTAGAATACATGAAACAGATTCAAAGAGCTATCCAGGAAATTAAAAACTCCACTGAAAGCTGGAAAAACCACTTGAAAGAAACTGAAGACAGACTTTCAAACCTTGAAGACAGGTTTGCTGCTTGCAATCACAAAAGAAAAGATCTCTTAAAAATAACAAGGAACCAGGAAGTAACATTTCAATGGTTGCAAAACAACCCAAAGAAACATAACTTAAGAATAATAGATGTGAGTGAAAAAGCACAGGTCAACACAAATGACATTAAAAGTCTATTTACAGAAATAATATCATAAAACTTCCCAAGCATGAGGAAAGGAAGTGACACTCAGCTAAGTGAGGCATATAGAACTCCAGCCAGCTATAACCAAAATAAATCTATACCAACATATATAACAATCAAGATCCCAGAAATTAAACACAAAAACAGAATATTAAAATCTGTCAGAATCACTTCTTGGCCTGTTGGCTAAGATCAAGTGCAAAATCTGTCAGAGAAAAGAAATAGATCACGTATAAAGGAAAACCCATCAGAATCACAACAGACTTCTTGACACCAACCATCAAATCAAGAAAAGCTTGACATGAAGTAGTCCAAGTCCTGAAAGAAAATAACCTCCAACACAGATTGATGTACCCTGCAAAACTATCTTTCAAAATTAATGGAGAAACAAGATGCTTCCATGACAAAGTGGAACTGGGAGAGTGGAACCAACCCTACAACAAATACTGAAGGACATTCTAGAGAGAGAAAAAAAAGACCGTGGTTCCATGAACAGTGCAGAGGGGGATCACTGAGAGGGGCAGACAATCAAATGGAAGGAAAAAGTAGACAACCAACAGCAGGAAGATAGCATGGCATAGATGAGGCAGAGAAGATTGGTCATAATCACTAATACAGATGGCCTCAACTCACCAATAAAAATAAATAGGCAGAGTGGATTAGGAGACAGGGTCCACCAATATGCTTTATACAAGAAAGACATTTAACCCAAAAGGGCAGCCTGAAAGTCAAAGGAGAGTGAACAACCCTCTGTGTGACAGGGAACCAGAAAGAAGTGGGGGTAGCTTACCCATCAGCTGCAGACTGGGTAAGAAAGACATGGCACTTTTATACAGTGGAAAGCTACTCAGCTATAAAGAAAGATAACCTTGAGGTTCTTGTAGGTAAATGGATACAACTTGAGATCATGCTCATGGGTGACCTGGTTCAGCTAGGTGAACATTGTGTAGTCTCCATAGTATAAAAGACTAAAGGAGTTAGTGGGATCTAAAATGCACAATACATATAGTGTAAGTGAAAGGGGAGGAAATATCTTAGAAAAGGAACACAGTCACCATTGTTAATCTATTATCATGATTTAAAACCCATATTGTTTTCATTATTCCATTTAGTTTGATTTTATTCTGTTTTGGCTTTGTCTAATTTTATTATATTTGATGGCATGAACAGCTGTTTCAAAAATAACAAAATATATTATGATAGCCATTATTGATTTCCTTTTATCTTGTTTTGAAGTCTTGTATTGCTTTCATTGTTTTGTTTTGATTGATTTTATTCTATTTTGTTTTGTTTGATTGTGTTATGCTTGATAGTATAGGCAACTACTTTGAAGATAACAAGAGGCATTATTGCACCCACTGTTCTTTTACTATTATCTTGTTTTGAAGTCTTGTACTGCTTCCATTGTTTTGCTTTTATGGTTTAATTCTGTATTATTTTGTTTGATTGCATTATGCCTGATGGTATGAGCAGTTCTTTTGAAAATAACAAGAGACATTTGGTAACCATTATTGATTTCCTTGTATTTTGTTTTAAAGTCATGTACCATGTTCATTGTTTTTTTGTTTGTTTGTTTGACTCTATTCTGTTTTATTTCATTTGGTTTTATTTTCCTCAAAATAAAAAAAGAGAAAACACACACACACACACACACACACACACACATATATATATATATATATATATATATATATATATATATAATATTAGATTACAACCATCAAATGAAAAACTCTTATCTGACAAAGTCCACCTTTTGTCAATTAGCAACACCAAGTTTCTGTCAAGATTGTAATTTTCCTACTAAAAATATAAAACTAGTATTATTTAATCTACCTTCCCCACTGTTCTCACATTCCTATCCTCTTAATTACTAGAGTTAAATTTAAAGTCTAGAATAGGTAAAGATAAATTGCAAAAAAATTGCATTTACTGTTCTTAGCTATACACTGTCATACAGAAGAATTCAAAGCTCTTACAAGCCATGAGCATTCCCACTCTTTGTGACAAATTCTTCACTGGAATAATTTTTTTCTGTCCCGTAAACAGATTTGAATGCAGGAGAATAAGGTGAATATCCTATACTGCACAGAGAGAGAAAGAAAAGCTCCAGGCTCTCATAAGCTGGGCACCATAATACTACACAGAGATTTCAGTGACTCATAGAATACAGAATACATTTTAACTTTAAAAATCCAGAAAAACCAAGAGCATTTTCAATGTCTTATGTAAAGCAATGCCAATGGAAGAACTCAGCAAAATGTTTTCCACACCTTGAAAGAGAATGGGGTAGCTAGATTTTTACCTGTGAAGAAATTCTTTTACCAGTTTTGTTTCTGTTCCTCTGTCTAATTGAAAATGAAAATCTCCAACTTGGAGGAATATAATGACACTTGGAGCCTAAGGCATGTTATAAAGTAATTCCAGCAGTAATATTTTTATGGTTGCAGAAAGTAGAAAAACACAGATATTTGGGCTTGTAGTATTAAATTTAATTCATAACGTTTAGTAGAAATACTTCTAAAGACAGAAAAGTCAGTTTTCAATATAACTAGTTAAGAAGAAAAAAAACTCTGCTGTTGCAGGAATCGCCTACTCAGCTTTCAAAGTATAGGCTTTAGGGTTCTGAAAAAGAGAAAGATAACAACTGATTTATTACATATCACAGGTTCCAAAAAGATCCAGAAAGCTTTCTAGGATTAATATAGCTACCCAAAAATGAACAAAATAGAATGAAGTACACAAGGTGTTTTTACATTTTTTCTTGCCTTTCATAATCAATAGGATTCTATCTGTTGTCTGAACAGTTATTTTGAAACCATTTAAAAAGCTTAATATCTAGTTTGCTTTCCATAGAAATGACATTTAAAAAAATAAAAATGGGAGAAGTGTTGGTTTGTGAGTACACACATGTATATCTGGTTTGTGGATATATGCACATATGATTTTGAGGGTACATCAGGAAGGAGAGAAACCACTTACAAAGATTAAGCCTTATTTTTCATTCATATGACTCATTTGAGACTATTATACTCACTGAATATAGAAAAAAAGAAAGTTTCTCCCAAAGAAAATTGAATATTCACCATGTTGTTTATTTTAACATTTTACCCAAAGAAGGAAAAAAAAAAAAAAAAGCATTGAAAACAACTGAGATACCCAAACAAGGGCTTCAAGAGCTTCATTAGGAAACATGACACCTATGATAAAATGGCATTTACAAGCTCAGCAAAACTGTATCATTCTTTCTTGTTTAAACAGTACAACATCAGCATGACTGATCCAAAATCCTAGTGTATCTTGGTTATACATCAATAAAGATTAGTATTTTTCCCTTAATTCAGTGCAACCATTGTTCTATCTTTTCAAAGGCCTAGCAAACTTGTCATTTGATTAATGTTCTCTAGTTTTCAGTCAACAAAAATGGCACCTGCCAGAAAGCTCTCCTTCACTGGCATTGTCCCTAAATTCTTTATTTTTCTGATGCCCTCATAAACTGCAAGATTTGATACTTATTGGTTATTAGCCATTCAATTATATTAGATAAATCAATATTATGTAGTTTTGACATCTGAATTTTTAATAACAATTTAAAGCAGAATGTTTCAGAAGACTGCAAGCAAGGTATCATCCGGGACTGCAGGCCCCTGAAGGCTTCAGCAGGGCCTCAAGGTCTCCGCATCCAGCATGGCTTCCTCTCATGGTAAGTACATTGGTGATGACTTTTAACAAAAACTTTTATTCCTCTCCACTGCGCTGGCTGAACATGCCTCCAATATGATGACTGGCTCTTTCTATCCAAAAGAGTCCAGAAAAATCAAGATCTGTGGGAAACAACTTGAGTGACTCCCCTTGAAAGCAGAACAATTGCTGTAATTTTGATTATATGGAGACTTATTTCCTTATACTGATATGTAGAGAGCTGGCTATGGTGTTTCCTTCTCTCTTTAATTGGCTCTATACATTGCAAATAAGACTAGCTGAGGTGCTGGTGTGTAATCTCTAAAGCCATCAGATAGCCTCCTGTTTCCTTGCATAGTGCTCTCTATAGAAGATATGAGCACAGCCGGATGGTAGAGCCAGTCAGCTCCAGGAATGACAAATGGGCATGAGCCTCAACGTAAAGAGGCTATGACTCCCCAGGGAACAAAAGTTACATATCAGAAAACAATCAACAGCCTCCAAAAACAATTCAGTTGCTACCTTAACTGAATTATGCAAATGGTTCCTTCTACATATCCTTATCTCTGCATTTTGCAGAGATGCTTTTGTCCCTACCTGGTGAGGCTCCCCCCATCCTCACTATCACTCATCCTCAAGCCACCCCCTTCTTCACAAGATAATACATTCTGGGAGAGGCCTAGGATCAGGGCCTTTGTCCACACATCCTCACGGGGATTGGACTTAGTACCCCTTGGCTTCCCTTAACTTGGAATATGTCTTGGTGTCTTTACTCTCACCGTGGGTTGCATTAGAGGTAGTAGATTGGAATTAACTTGTTGGGATTCCAATAACATCTCAATGGGATTGTAAATATAACTTTTTGGATTGTGAAAAAAACTGGAAAAGGGATGACAATACCTGGATGACTGTACACAATATTTGGGATTACAATAAAGATCCATGCCACCATACCAATGTCTTTCATTGTATCGTCTCACAAGTTACACAACTGCCATTTCTACCACATTGTATTCTTTAAATCACTAAATTGACCCCCTTTCAAAGGAAATTAGCCTCTACCTCTTTAGGGAACAAATATCAAAGAACTTGTAGACATACTTCCAAAATCATTACAGGAAAAGTACAAATGTTCATTAATAAAGGGTAACTTTAAATGAATTCTGGCAATAGCATCTGTACATTTTTGTAGCATATTCTCTTTTACCAAAACAGACATACTGTACACTCATGGCAATAGCATGTTTCATCATACATGAACTTACTTTATTAATATAATAAATGTTACAAAATATTTTTTTCTAGACAGGGTCTTGCTTTGTCTTCCAGGGTGTCCTTGAACACACCATGTAGCTGAGGCTGGCCTTGGACTCACAGGGATCCTACTGCCTGAGCTATCCAAGTGCTGGGATTGCAGGTGTGTGTCACCACACCCAGCTATTTTTATTTTAAAGGGGACCCTAAAAGTAATTATAGGTAGAAAAAATACACATTTTCTTCTTATATGCTAACATTTTAAGACTCCTTGAGATGAATGTACTTATACTTCTGACTGCATAATTCTGCTTTTAGAAGTTTATCCTAGAAATGTGTGCAAATAACTTACATCTGGGATTACTGGTTACAGTCTAGTAAATAATGACAAAAAATTGTTATCAACCTAAATGTCTTTTAACAGGAATCAAGTAAAATAAACTATGATAAATCCATATCATGTGATATGTTTATTAGAGTGAATTGAGACTATACAGATTAAAACAAGCAAGCACAGAATTTGCATACAGTAAGTTTTAGTTTGGGTTTAAAAAGGAGAGGATACACATTTGTTTACATAGAGACTTGTCCCTCAGTATTGCAGAGGACCTCAAAGGATTCCAAAACCTGAGGATGCTCCAATCCCTTAAATAAAATAGTGTTACATTTGCATACAACCTATTTTCTCTCGATGGCTGGTTAAGTCAGCAGAGGCAGAACTGAAGGAGCTGGGAGGTCCAGTGCACATGAAGTTACTGAAGAAAATACTTCCAGTGGGAAGCAAAACTAAAAGGCTGGGAGACAAAGTGAGGAGACTTTTCATTCTGTATATATTCATTTCTTTTGTCTTTTGGCTCATGTTAATGTACTACTTGCCAAAGTAAAACAGATAATAAGGAATGACATTGGTTAACACATGATAGTTATTTTGCCTTGTGTTAGACAATCTACTGTTTTATGTTATTTTACATAGCTTACACAATTTTCAGAAGAGGATACAGAGGTCCAGGCAGCCTAAAAACAGTTGCCATCCTCCCAGCAGTTGGGGGTAGGGCTAGAAAGATGACCTCAGGCAGTCCAGGCCAGGTGCTCTGTTATGTAACAATCAGACAGTCATGATAGAGATGTTTTTGTTATACGCAGCAGTAATTATTCCACGTTTAAAACAATTAGCAATAATAAAAATGATAGAAATGACATTTTTCTAACAACCGTATCTTAAAGACATTAAAAATAATATGGACACGGTGGTACCTAGGAATACACTAGACCAGCATTAAGGAGAAAGCATTTCCAGCCACAGGTTCTAACCTGACTCTTTAGAACACTAATTGGAATTCCTCTTGGCCTTCATTTCTACATGTAGGAAACTGCCTCAGGAAATGTCTAACTTTCCTTTTGAAATCCAAACCCACTTAGTTTCCTTAGTCACTTGGATCATCTCAAGTCCCCCAGCAATTCAGGGTCATCTCCTCCCTTAGAGTCTAGTCAGAAGCTTGGTGTGCATACTGCATGTCATCCACAGCCTCCTCACTTTTCCCTTCCAGGGACTGTGTTTCTAATGTGCTTAAGACAACAGGAGTTAATTCTCATCCACCTCTAAATCAGGCCATGCTGAAGGCCACTTTCCCGCTATGTCATACACCAATCTATCCTACATTCTCAGCTCCTGTCCCATCCCAGTGGTCATTTCCAAGACTGTGTCAACTGACTCTCTCATCCTTCATCCTACCAAGGCACCACTAGCACACAACAGATGCTTTTTTGGATTTATCAGGAGAACACAGAACAAGAGAATTTCAAATCGGGAATGCTTTACTGTCTACATGGTACTGAACTCTTGCATTGCCACTTTCGGGGGGTGGAGCACACTTCTGTCTAAGAAGGGAAGATGAGAAACTCACTTGTTCCCCCTTTTCCAAGTTCACTAACATTAAAACTCCCTTTGTAAAACATACCAAAGTGTGTAGTTGTTTTAACAGAGGTTTGTGTCAGGGAGGAGTGGCCCTGAATGGGTATTTCTACGGAGGCTCCAGAGTTGTATTTCCAGCAGAGTGATTACCCAAAGGTGCACACGGTCCTTCTCTTCCTCGGTCACTATGGTTAAAAGTCAAACTCAATAAATGAGGAAGCATAGAACACAGCTTTCTCCTCCCTCCTAATTAAAACATTATCTCTGTGGTAGGTGAAAGCAAAGCCTTCAGGTTTCCATGTGATTTAAAATCCCTTTATCAACAACGTGGCTGAGAGCAGGAAAATTTACACACCCCTGGGGCAAGACAGTGAAAATGTATCCCAGTTCTCTGTGCCTAGTTGCAAATTGCTGCTGCTGATATTTTTAAGCACAGATTTAGAAATAAATCTAAAATTGGCTAAATTACTTGCTAAATATTAATAGAACTTATTGGACATCATTCTAGAATTAAAACTCTCTCAAGTCCTATGTTAACAATAATATGGACAATTTTATTGTATTAATGGAAACCCATAATTCATCTCAAAATATTTAAGAAGAAAACATGGAGAAGTTAAAGGGTGAAACAGTTGCCTACCTGATCCTTAATGATATCAACAGCCTCTCAGATTGCCTCCAGCACTCTGCACTATTTTGCATTAAGTCTTTAGATAGCTGTCTAAATAATAGTAAGTAATCTAAATTCTAGTCCTACCCTGGAAGCATTTCCACATACAGCTTTTTAAGTGACTCAGGGCCCTTCTTGTATAAAAGCAGGCATTCTCTGTAACTAACAAATGAAAAGGGAGTCACATAGAAGAAATTAATGGCCCTGTTTTTCCTAATTTAGTCATTAAAACTGCTGTTTTTCTGAACTCATCATTCTACCTACTCCCCAAATAAAAATTGTCAGTGGTACTTCTTCCTTGAAGAATTAATCAGGCTTTCCTGGTGACTTCCACATGGTGCTGTTGCAGTGTCCAAAGTAGAATCCCACACAAGCGAATCTGAGCAGGCCTCAGTGTCATAGCAATAATGATCAGGGGTGAGGTCACTTGGAACTAAGCCGAGGGCTAAGAAGAAACCATGGCTTCAGAAGCGAGAGGGAGCTGCCAGTTTGACTTGGTCACTGGATCCCAAGCTGAGACTATGGAGCAGCTGGATGCTACACTTCCTGCAGCAAAGTGTGTAACCATGGTGATCAGAATGTTTTTATTAGGCAGGGAGGTGGAATGGTGCTGGGCATTGAAGCTGAGGCCCCAGCCCGCTGCAGTAAGTAGCCCATCAGCTAGATATTCTTCATGGTCACTCTTTATTCAACTAAAAAGAGGTTAATACCCAACTACTGAATTCTTTATGAGCATTAAATGAATTCAGACATGTGCTGCTGGTTCCCCGGGAGAAGCTTTCTGACTCACATGAACACCTAAGGGGAGTAATATTATGATTACTTTGGGAACTAGAGGGCAATGGCTCCATCTTTGGTTGTCATGTAAGAGAGGCAGTAGAAGTAGAGTGTTGAGAATGCAAATGGTCACCCCAATAGGCCAGGTCAGATGCAAAAACCTCTACAGATTTCTTCCCCCAGTAACTGCTCTAATTCTACCTGACATGACTTTGTAAAAATGGGTAGAATGCCAGGCATGGTGGCACATGCCTGCAATCTCAGCACTCAAGAAGCTGAGGCAGGAGGATGGCTGTGAGTTTGAGACCAGCCAGGCTACAAAGTGATTCAAGGCCAGTCCGAACTGCATAGCAAGACCCTGTCTCAAAAAGACCAATAAATAAATAAATAGGGAGACTCATCCATTTTCTTACATATTACCAATCTCTCTCTATTCTCATTATATAGGAATGGGAATAAAGGCCATAAAGCAGCTTGGGTGAATAGGAATGGAAAGAAAGGCCACACATTCTCCACTAAGTCAGGTTATGATGCAAATAGATTCTTTCAAAGGAATTTGGATTTCACTTCCGAATCAGTCAATGCTGCTTCTTAACAGGCACTGAAAGGGGTATTTCTGGCCCTTCCTTACCACTCTGAGGAGCACAGGGCTGCTTTATGCTAACTGCCCTCAGTGTGTGGTATTTAGACCAAAGTTATGAAAGAAAAAGGAAATGTCCCATTTAACATCCTGTTACACTTCTCCGGTTTTACTGACGACTTCTCTTCTTGACATAGGAAACTCCAAATGACTTAAACATGTCAGTAGAGAAAGAAATGGAGACAACATGGCTGAATACAGGAGAAGCCTCATTCAGAGCTACTCAGAAAAATTCAGCTAAGACACAGGTCACTGGAAGAAAGGGGAGGGACATACACCAGAAATTAAGATCATTCTGACATAAGAGACTAACAGATCAAGCCAAACATAAATACAGGACTTAATAAAATGGCCAGCCAGCCCACCCAGCTGCCAGTGGGTTACCGGATCAGGACGACTGTCCATCATACTTGGAATCTTAAAAAAAAACCTACTAAAATAAAGTGGCTAAACCAAGTCAATCAGGACACACCTGGGATATAAGGACCCCGGCCACTTCTGCCTTCCTCCACACAGAAGATGCTACAGTCCAGCAGTAAATTCTGCCAGTACAAATTGCTTCCTCCCTGAAAATGGGCTGGTTTTCCTTTTATTTATTTTTTTTCTTGCTCTTTTCTTCTCTTTCCTTTTGTGCACCAGAGCACTTAACTGGAGCCACCAGGAACAAAATTAAAGACTACAAGGATGCACAGTCACAGAACAATTAACTCCTCCCCCGTGACCTGTGGTTACAGAGGCACAGGGAATTCATCAGCCTTGCACCTGGGGACTGTGCAGCCCCAGGCTGTCCCTACCCCACCAGAGCAGGAACAGAAAGACCCCACAGCATCCCCCTATGTCACCAGAGGAAGTTGCACATTAACAGCAGAGGCAGGTGAGAGTGTCAGTAAAGCAACGAATGGAAGGTTAGCACCCTACCTCAGGATAGGAGTAACCCTAACCCTGGAAATGAGCATCCTTGGACTGCAACAGCAGAAGCAGAAGACCAGACCATATCACAGCACCCCACCACCCTGCAACAAGCAATTTTAGAGGACAGAGACTGGAAGAGGAACACAGAAGACTGAGCAAGGACTGGGAAGAGCTAATGGTGCACAGGATTAGAAACAACTCCCTGTCTCAGTCTGAAAATAGCACAGCAACTGGGAGACAGGCACCACCAAGAGAAACAGGGTAAGGAGTGGGAGGCTGCTAAGGAACATACACTAAGTACTGGTGGAAGACTCTGGTCCTGATCCTCACATCTGGAGGCCAAGATCATCCTCAAATCCAGCACAAACTCTACTGCAGGCTTGGCAGTGTTATCGGGTAGTTTGGAACTTTCAGTGGACACCAGAGAAAAGTTTTTTATTTCATTTTTCTCCTTTTTTGCTGGTTTGTTTTTATTCCTTGTCCTGTGGTTTGTTTTTATCTTTTACCTATATTTATCATCTTTCTCCCTTTCTTCAGTTTACCTCTCTGGACTTGATCATATTTTCATGTGAGTAAATAGTCTCCAGCTTCTCGGGTCAGCTTCAACAATCCCTTGCTTACTCCTCATCCATTCTCTTCTGCCCTCTTCTGTAGTTTCCCAAACTTGCATGATCATCCTTTGTCCTCCAGTTTGGCTTCCACTTTATTTCTTTTCCATTATAGCTGTTCTATCCATTATCCTTCTTGAATTTCCCCACCACAGGGTAAAACCACTCTACCAAGGGAAAACATTTTGCATACAAGCTCCAAACTTATGATCAGTGCTGTTATATAACTGTAGATTTAGCTTCTATAGATAATAGTTAGCATAGTTTATCAGTTTCTAAACGGTGCT
Source organism: Hydrochoerus hydrochaeris (assembly GCA_004027455.1). Taxonomy (NCBI): domain Eukaryota; kingdom Metazoa; phylum Chordata; class Mammalia; order Rodentia; family Hydrochaeridae; genus Hydrochoerus; species Hydrochoerus hydrochaeris. The sequence continues at coordinate 37,779 of PVLA01000311.1, read as the reverse complement.
CAATGCTATAGTTAGTGCTAATAATACTCTTTAGGATGTCATATCATATTTTAAACAATTTTTCTCACTTCTGTAACAATACTTGCAAAGTTCTGGTGTAATAAATCTCACCACACACCAGCACAAAAGGACAGATGACTGAGCCCAACGGATACTAACATATCACTCTTAATTGAAAAGGTAGGGTCTTTGGATAGACACAAAGCAAGAACCTCCTACACACAGAAGTCATCCCTGAAAAACAAGCCTTGCCTGGAGTGGCCTTTATGCTAGTGATAAAGCTATTTACTATGAAAACTTATTAGGATAAATACAGAAATCAAAGTAAAAACTTTTTAAATAGAAAATGACAATACATAGAAGCAAAATGCAACCTCAGACCTATAGCCTACCCAAAACAAGTCTAGGAGACAATGAGATACAGTAAAATAGAAGAAACACACCTAAAATTTCTGAAATGATAGCAATAGAGGTAGAGAAAAGAATCACGAGGCTTTAGAGGAAATTAGATGAGAAATAATCTCTCAGCAATAAAATAAATGTCAACATTCATAAAGGAATTGCTCAGCAAATCTAAAGTACAGATAGATTTTTAAAAATAGATAATAGGAAGAAGATGGAAACCACTAATGAGCAATTCAAGAAAGAAACAGAAAGCATGAAATGGATTCAAACAGATATCCAAGAAATTAAAACCCCATTGAAAGTTGGCAAAACTGCTTGAACAAAACTGAAGACAGACTTTCAGACCACAAAGACAGGATCGTGGCTAATGATCATGAAAAGAAAGATCTCTTGAAAATAACAAGAGAGGGGATTCTGGGATGATGGCAGAACAGGAAGCAGCAGAGTAAGCAGCCTTTCTGGGAGAAATGGTCTAGATGCTGGAATACAGCATCATGGGGAAGACAGGAAGGAAGGAAGTGGGTCCCTTCAACCCAGGAAGAACATGGAGTGAGAAATGAAGCCCACAGAGAGAATAAAAGAAAAAAGAAAAAAACAGAAGAAGGTGGTAGCTGGTGGTGTTTTCACCCAGAGCCAGAGCCACCATGCAAGAAGTACTGTTGGATCCAGGGGACTCACGAGCACAGCGAAGCTGGTTCCTGGCAGGTCTGAAGGCCTCTGTGGGGAGACATGGTGGCAGAGATGAGCAGCAGACCAGAGAACTGCACTGGCTGGTGGAAGTGTCAGAGACCCCACTACCCACTCGTGCAGAAGAAACCAGGTACATGACAAGAGAAAGAAGCAAAAGGCAGTCTCTCATCCTCCAATCCAAGCAATACTGGTCCAGGAGATATAAATGCAGAAGAGATCGGGAGTCACACACATGAAGTTTCTGAAGCAACAGCAACCGAAATAAAGAAATAGTTTCATGAGACTATAAAAGACCTTAGAACACAAATACTATCTCAGATAAAAGAAGAAATGAGAAACATAATAAAAGAATTGCTAGGCACCTCTAAAGAAGACACAGATGGAAGAATAGAGGAACATAGAAAAAGGAGGGAAACCTTCAACGAAGAATATAAAAAAGATTTAGAATACATGAAACAGATTCAAAGAGATATCCAGGAAATTAAAAGCTCCATTGAAAGCTGGCAAAACTGCTCAACAGAAACTAAAGATAGACTATCAAACCTTGAAGACAGGTTTGCAGCTTGCAATCATGAAAGAAAAGATCTCTTAAAAATAATAAGGAACCAAGAAATAACAATGCAAAAGCTAGAATATAACAAGAGGATCTATAACTTAAGAATAAAAAAATGTGAGTGAAGAAGTGGGGATAAACACAAATGAAATACAAAGGCTATTTACAGAAAAAATTAAAGAAAACTTCCCAAGCATAGGAAAAGGAAATGATATTCAGATAAGTGAGGCATACAGAACTCCAGCCAGCTACAACCAAAATAGATCTACACCCAGACATATAATAATCAAGATCCTAGAAATTAAATACAAGAACAGAATATTAAAAGCTGTCAGAGAAAAGAAACAAACCATGTATAAAGGAAAACCCATCAGAATCACAACAGACTTCTTGACACCAACCATCAAATCAAAAAGAGCTTGGAATGAAGTAGTCCAAGTCCTGAAAGAAAATAACCTCCAATACAGATTGATGTACCCTGCAAAACTAACTTTCAAAATTAATGGAGAAACAAGATGCTTTCATGACAAAGTGGAACTGGGAGAGTTCATCACCACTAAACAAACCCTACAAAAATACTGAAGGACATTCTAGAGAGAGATTAAAAAAAAAAGACCATGGTTCCAGGAACAGTGACAGAAGAGGCTCACTGAAAGGGGCAGACAGTGGACTAAAGGGGGAAAGTAGGCAACCAACAGCAGGAAAATAGCATGGCAGAGATGAGGCAGAGAAGGTTGGCCATAATCACTAATATTGATGGCCTCAATTCACCAATAAAAAGAAACACAGGCAGAGTGGATCAGGAGATAGGGGCCATCAATATGCTTTATATAAGAAATACATTTAACCAGAAAGGGAGTCTACAGACTGAAAGTCAAAGACAAGAAAACAACATGATAGGAAACTGGAAAAAAAAAAAAGTGGGGGTAGCTTGCCCATGAGGTGTGGATTGGTTAGAAAGCCATAACACTTTTATACAATGGAGAACTACTCAGCTATAATGAAAGAAAACCTTGAGGATTTTGTAGGCAAATGGATACAACTTGAGATCATGCTCAGGGGTAAAAAGGTTCAGAATCACTTAGGTGAATAGCAGGTTGCCTCCCTAATATAAAAACTAAAGGAGTAGTGGGACACAAAATGTACAATACATCCTGTGAAAGTGAAAGGGGAGGAATTGTTTAAAAAGGGAAGGCAGTGTGACCATTGTTAATCTATTATCATAGTTTGAAACCCACATTGTTTTCATTGTTCTTTTTTGTTTGGTTTTATTCTGTTTCAGTTTGTCTAGTTGTATTAGATTTGATTTGATGGTATGGACAGCTATTCCAAAGATAGCAGGAAATACTATGGTAACCATTTTTGATTTCCTATTAACTTGATTTGAAGTCCTGTATTGCTTTCACTGTTTTGTTTTGACTGATTTTATTCAAATTTGTTTTGTTTGATAGTTTCAAGTCTGATAGTATAGGCAACTACTTTGAAGACAGCAAGATACACTACAATACCCATTCTGGTTTGACTATTATCTTCTTTTGAAGTCCTATAATATCTCCAATGTTTTGTTTTTATTGGTGTTGTTCAATTTTATTATACCTGATGGTATGGGCAATTCTTTTGAAGATAACAGGAGGCATTATGATAGCCATTATTAATCATCTTATATTTTGTTTTTAAGTCATGTACCATGTTGATCCTTTTGTTTTGATTGATTCTATTTTGTTTTGTCTCATTTGGTTTTATTCTCTTCAAAATAACAAAAGATCAGTATATAACAATTCAATAGCTACAAGACAGCACAAAGAAAAATAATGAGAATAATTGAAAAAAAGAATAATTGGTGTCAATGAAAAATCAGGAGTCAACACAAATGAGAAGTAATAATAGAAATTTTCTCCAGTGTGGGAAAATAATCAAACATACAGATAAGTGAGGCATTTAGAACTCTAATTAGCCATAAACAAAATAAATCTACACCCACAAGTACAATATTCAGGATTCCAGAAATTCAGCACAGGAACAGCATATTAAAAGCTGTTAGAGAAAATAAATAGATCACCTAAAAAGGAAAGCTAATCAGAATTATGGCAGACTTCCCAACACTAACCCTCAAGTCCAGAAGAGCTAGGAGTGAAGTAAGTCCTGAAAGAAAACAACCTCCAATACAAATTGATGTACCCTGCAAAATCATCTTTCAAAATTAATGGAGAAATAAGATACTTCTAAGACAAAGAACAACTGGAGAAATTCATGACCACCAAACCAACCTACAAAAGGTACTGAAAAATATTCTACCCAGAGACAAAATGATCATAATTCCAAAAACAGCAACAACAGAAATAAACCACCAATAAGGGCAGGCAATTAAAGAGAAGGGAAAATTTAGTAACAAATGGCAGGAAAATAACATGACAAAGTTAAGCCATCACATACCAATTATAACCTTCTATGTAAATGGCCTAAAACACCACTCTAAAAAATGGATTGGCAGAATAGATCAAGAAACAAGATCTAACAATATGCTGCATACAATAAACACATTTAACTCAAAAAGAAAATCAGAGCTGGGGATTTAGCTCAGCGGCATAAGCGCCTGCCTGGCAAGTGCAAAGTCATGAGTTCAATCCCTGGTACAAGAAAAAAGAAAATCATAGACTGAAGATCAAATGATGGAAAACAATACTCCATGCAATAGGAACCCAGAAAAAAGCAGGGGCAATTATTCCATCTGCAGACATCGTGAACTTCAAACCAAGAATGATCAAAAGACATAAAGAAGATGACTACATAGTTGTTAGGAGAAAAACTTCAAGAAAAGAAGACGACAATAATAAATATGTGTGCACCAAATATAGGAGCACCCAACAATATAAAAAAAATATTAATACACCTGAAAATTCAAATAAGCAATAACCCAATTGTAATGGGGGATGTTAATACCCCATTTTCACAAATAGATAGATCAACCAGCAGTCATAAAACCAACAAATACCAGATTAAGCTGTGAACAAATGAATGTAGTAGATTATACTTTCTTCTTAGCTGTACATGGGATGTTCTCTAATATAGACCATATACTAGCATAGCAAACATATTTAACTGAATTGCTTCTTGGCTCCAGTGCAAAACCCTTAAACTGCTGGCACAGATCCTTCATCTCACTGGCACAGACTTTCTAGCTTCCACCACTGACCTTTGGGCCTTCCTAGCACAGATCTGTGAAATGAACAAACTCACATGAGACACTGTCCTCAAAATGCAAAAGAATTGAAATTTTCCCATCTGTATCACTGAATCATAGTACAAGGAAATTGGAAGTTAATGGGAAAAGAAACCACAAAACTACATAAATGCATAAAAAATAAATAACATCATCCTGAACACCCACAAGTCACATATTAAATTAAAGAAGAAATTAAATAATGTCTATAATTAAACAAAAATGCAGATACAACATACCAGATCCTTGGAACACAATGAAAGCAGTCCAAACACAGTAATTTATAGCAGTGAATTCTAACATTAGGAAAACAGAACAAGCACAAATAAACAACTTTATTGTTGTAGTTTGGGGTTTGCAAAGAGAACAATTACATACAGGAAACATAATTTATAGTATCATCTATAATGTCACCTAAGGAGTCAAATACAAAGAAAGTGCAGCACATCTGTGTACACACTAAAGACCTAGAAAATCCAGCCAAGTTCCTGGATCCCATGGCAAGAACCTGCATGAGTTCAACTGAAAACCCAGAGCTCATGACAATGCTCCCTATGAGACCCACTGGAGGCCTAGAGCCCAGGACAGTGTCTCATGCAAGTTTGTTCATTTCACAGATCTGTGCTAGGAAGGCCCAAAGGTCAGTGGTGGGAGCTAGAAAGTCTGTGCCAGTGAGATGAAGGATCTGTGCCAGCAGGTTGAGGGTTTTGCACTGGAGCCAAGAAGCAATTTTCAAAATAAGGACCAGGCTCCCCTAAAAAGTACCACAGCCTTCCTCAGCTACAGTGAGGTCCCAAGCTCCTCTGATGATGGGAACAGCCAAGTTCCTATCAGGAAGCCAGTGTAACAAGTTTCTGGAGATTGAACAGCACACATCTTCCCCTCTGGAGCTCTGGAGCAATGCTCAAAGAAAGAACCACAGCTCCCTCAAAGTGAACCATAGCAATCCTCAGTGACAAGATCCCAAGCTGCTCTGATAAAAGCCAAGTTTATATCAGGGAAGCCAGCATGACAAGCTCCTCCAGGAGAACCAACAGCTCCAAAAAGAACTAACAGCTCCAAACAACACCACTCACTTAAGAGAACCTACAACACTACTCTCTTCTTCTCTCTTCTCCTTTTTATGCTGGCAATATTCCTCAAGTGGACCTTCTACACTCAGCACCATGCTGATTCAGTTCAGCTGGTATTTAAAGTGGCCATCGGTTTTCAGTCCACCACATCATGCTATCCCTCAAGCTTCTAGCAAAAGTAAAGTGAAGTCCAAAGCCCATAGAAGGGAGGAAATCTTAAAGATCAGAGCAAAAATTAACAAAATTGAGATGAAGTAAATATACAGATTAATGAATTAAAGAGTTGGTTCTTTCAAAGAATAAGTAAAACTGATAAGCCCTTAGCCAATCTTATTAAACAAAAAGGGAAGAAAAGACTCAAATGCATGCAATAAGGAATGAAAAGGATGAAATCACTACAGATCCTGTGGAAATTCACAAGATCATTAATACCTACCTTGAAAATCTTCACTCTCATAGGATAAAAAACACACATCAAAAAAAAAAATGGACAGACTACTCAAAATGTGTGAATTACCAAAACTGGATCAAAGAGATATAAAAATTCTGAATAACCCTATATCAGTCAGTGAAATTGAAAATGTAATTAAAAACTTATCAATGAAGAAAAGCACAGGCCCTAATGGATTCACTGCTGAATTCTACAAGAAATTTAGAGATTTAACATCAATACTCTTCAGACTCTTTAATGAAATTGAAATGGAAGAAATTCTCCCTAAATCATTCCTGAAGGCAGGTCTTAGTCTGACAACAAAATCAGAGAAGACTCAACCAAAAAAGAATTGATGAACAATTTCCCTAATGAATATAGATGCAAAAATCCTCAATAAAATGCTAGAAAGTAGAATGCAGCAAATTGTCAAGAAGATTATACACCATGAAAAAGGGAGATTCATCCAGGGAATGCAAGGAAGGTTCAACATACACAAATCAATAAATACACCACATCAACAGAGCCAAGACAAAAATTACATGATCAGTAGATACAGGAAAACCTTTTGACAAAATCCAACACACATTCATGATAAGAAGCCTACAGAAAATCAGAATAGATTGTCTTTATCTCAGTCTGATAAAAATCCATCTATAACAAACCAACAGCCAACATTATAATAATTGAATAAACCTGAAAACTTTCACTCTAAAATTAGGAACAAGACAAAGATGTCAACTATCACCACTCTTGTTCAATATAGTTCTGAAAACATTAGCCAGACCAATTAGACAAAAGAGAAAAATAAAAGGAATTAGGGATAGAAAAGGAAAAAGTTAAATTATCATTATTTGCAGATGACATGATACTTTATATAGAAGACCCCAAAAACTGCATCAAAACACCTCTAAACTTAATAAGCAAATTCAGTAGTATAGGTGGTTACAAAAGCAACACTAAAAAAGCAATAGCATTCCTGTGAACAAACAATAAATTCACTCAGAGATAAATTAGGGAAATGACAGCTTTACAATAATAAATGAAATACTTGGGGATCAACCTAAGGAAATAAAAGATCTTTACATTGAAATTTACAGTATCTGAAAAAGGAGATTAAAAAGAATATACAACAATGAAAAAATTTCTCTTGTATTGAGAGGAAGAACCAATATAGTGAAAATGGTCATACTCCCGACATTGTTGTACAGATTTTAATACAATCCAATCAAAATACCATTATCATACTTCACATAGCTAGAGAAAGTATTCCTGAAATTCATCTGGAACTAGAAGAGGCCTAGAATAGCAAAGGCAATCCTGGGCCATAAAGGAATCACAATCCCTGACTTGAAACTATACTACAAAGCTACTGTGAGAAAATCAGCATGGTACTGGCCAAAAAAAAAAAAAGACTTGAAGACCAGTGGAACAGATTAGAAGATGCAGACACAACTACAAACACACTCATCTACCTTATCTTTGACAAAAGGGCCACACATGTTCACTGAAAGAAAGACAGTCTCTTTAATATATGGTATTAGACAAACTCTCTCTACATACTAAAGACTAAAACTAGACCCATATCTATCATCATGCACTAAACCAAATACAAAATGGATCAAAGATCTAATTATTAAGACAAAAACACTAAGTCTACTAGAAAAGAAAGTAGATAAAAATCTTGAGGACATAGGTAAAGGTCAGAGTTTATGAATAAAACCAAGACTGCAAGGGAAATACTTGAAAGAATCAACAAATGGGATTTCATCTTATTAAAAACCTTTTATACAGCAAAATAAATCACCAACAGAGTGAAAAAACAGCCCACAGAATGGGAGAAAATTTTAGCCAATTGTTCCTCAGACAAAGGTCTTCTATCTAGAATATATAAAGAACTGAAAAAATTCAGAATCTCCAAATTCAAAGGCCAAATCCAAAAATGGATTGAACACACACTTTTCAGTTGAAGAAATTCAAGTAGAAAATAAATATATGAAAAAAAGTTCAACATCACTAATCATTTGAAAGATGCAAATTAAAATAACACTGAAAAAATGGCTACCATCAAGAAATCAGCCAATAACAAATGCTGGAGGGGCTGTAGGAAAAAAGGAACTCTTCTCCACTGTTGGTGGGAGTGTTGACTGGTGAAGCCACTGTGGAAATCACTGTAGAGATGGCAAAAAAAACTAGAATTAGTGGTCTCATTTGAGCCAACAATTTGCTTTCTGAGTATCATCCCAAATAATTATAAACATCATACCACGGTGATATATGTGCACCATGTTTATAAGCAAACAATTTGTAATAGCTAAATCTTGGAAACAACCCAAATGCCTATCAACTGAGGAATGGATAAAAGAGATGTGGTATTTTTATCTAATGGAGTACTACTCAGACATAAAGAAGGATAAATTTGACACTTTTATAGGTAAATGAATACAACTTGAGACCATATTCATAAGTAAAACAAATCAGACTCACATATATAATCATTGTATTATCTCCCTGGGGTGAGAAACTGAAAGAGTAGATAAGGTCTGCTATGTACAACAGATGTGGTAAAATGAGAAGAAATTGTTCAAAAGGTAAAAGAAAGTACAAGAGGTGAAAGGGGAAAGGGCAGTACAGAAAAAGGAAAAAGGCCAGTCGGATATAGTATTCGTGCCTCTTAGTTTATTAAAAAGACAGAGTTGTGCTAACACTGATTGGAGAAATTTTTATGCCCATTTCTTACACCCTGAACAACTACTTTAAAGATAATGTATACTGCATTAACTATTGTTATTCCCCTATTATTTGTTAAGAAATTTAATTTTACCTTTCTTCCACATTAAAAAAAAAAAAAGAACCTGAAAGTTCCCTTTTGGAGTCAAACAGCAGAGAAAATAACATAGAGTTGAGTGTTCAGAGTGGTCAGGATCAAATCTGACCAAAGGCAAGTTGTCATCATTCCAAACCTCCCAGAGACACTAAATAAGAAATGAAATTGATCCCATTTATTTTGGCAACAAACAGACAAGCTTCGGTTCATTTTCTTCCTCTCCTATAAAACAGTTTAAGAACATCAGAGGGAAGGAATAGGATAAATCCTAGGTTAGCTTTTAAATAAATACCATCCTTTGTTCAAAAGCAGTACATAGTTCACACCAGGTACAAGAAAACTGTGCTGAACAGCTAAAGATGTCATCAGCTGCCAGTGTCCTTCAAGATGACAGGCACTGAATGTCAGCAGGCAGGGCTCTGGGAACAGCAGATCTGGTGCAGTGCGCCTTCCTCCAGTGTAGACAGAGCAAAACAGATGGTGGGTTGTTTTTTATTTGGGACAGGTTTTGTGTTTGTCTGTTTATTGTTATCACCTACAAGGTAAGAGATCAATGCTGTCTGTAGCCTTGGGGTTGAAAATGTACCCAAGCCCAGGTAAGAATTGGGGCAGAGATGCAGGGAGGGGAGCTGTTGATCAAAGCATACGAAGTTTCAGTCTAATGGGCTTAAGTTTTGAATTGGAGAAGGATAATTACAGCAATGTGTTTTATATTTCAAAATAACTAAGTCTCTAAAGTCTTTACTCAAATCATAGATAAATGAGATGGTAGGTGTGTGGTTAACTTTATTTAATGACTCTACCTAGTACACATACTGTATATTAAGGGATTAGATTGCATCCGCATCCATGATTTTGTCAGTTAAAATACTATAAGATATAAGAAAAATCAAAAAAGAGGGCCGATTGATAGGTAGCACAATAAAGAGCCTGTCTGAGAAAAACAACTCAGATGCTAGAATTTAACACCATGGAGAAGACCAGACAAAAGGAGAGGAATTCTCATGACCCAGGAAGAAACTGAGGAAAATGAAAAAGAAAAAAAAAAGAAGTGTGGATGGAGGGCTGGAGCTGAGCATGCACCCATCGCTGTACTGGGCGCGTCTTACAGTCAAGCAACTCACAATCAGGCATGGTCTTGCTGAGAGCAGGGCTTGGCAAGCCCGAGACCCTTGGTGGGAGGAGGCTCTGCAGCAGGGAGTGGAACCAGTGGACCGAGCTGCACGGACTTTGGTGAGTGCTGAGAACTGGGTTTCCCAGAGCAGGGTGACTGGCTAGATGACATTGGAGTTGGGCAGGTCAGGCTTGAATCGACAACTGAAGCAGCTTCATTCAGCAGCTCCTGGCCCAAAGCAGATTGGTCGGATCTGCTTGGGCTGGGCCATGTCCCTGGTCAGGACCCAATAGCCAGGGACGTGGTGTGTCCCATTCACTTCACAGGGTACACACTAATGCGCTGAAGACACTCACTGGTTATCTTAGAGAGGAAGGCCCGGCCCACATTTCCCCTGAGTGCACCTCACAGATCAAGAGCCAACTGAAGAGGGCAACGCTCCCCTAGTCAATATGCTTCAGAAAAACTGTAAGCAATATGAAAAAGTCCTGAGACCTCCACCATTCAACTGTCTGAAAAAAACCAGAAACATGACAAGACAGAGAAACAACAAAAAGCCTCCAACAGCTGACCCAGGGAAAATAAGTCCAGGAGAGGTAAATACAGAGGAGATCAAGGGTAGCAAACATGCAATATCAGACACAGCCTCATTGGAAATAAAGAAATACTTCCATGACCTCATCAATGAATTTAAATCTGAAATTCTAACTCAGGTGAAGCAAGATATAAGAAGATGAATAAAAGAAATGCTGGGCACTCCTCAAGAAGACACAAATGGAAGAATGGAGGAACCCAGAGAAAGAAGAGAAGCCTTTGATGAAGAATATAAACAAAATCTAGAATACATGAAACAGATCCAAAGAGAATATCAGGAAATTAAAAACTCCATTGAAAGCTGGCAAAACTTCTTGACAGAAACTAAAGACAAACTTTCAAAACTTGAAGACAGATTTGCAAAGTATGATTGTGAAAGGAAGGATCTCTTAAAAATAACAAGGAACAGCAAGTAATGATACAAAGGCTAGAAGACAACAAGAGGATTTATAAATTAAGAATAAAAAACATAAACGAAGAAGCAGGGACAAATACAAATGAAATAAAAAGGTTATTCACAGAAATAAGGAAAACTTCCCAAGCATAGGAAATGGAAATGATGTTCAGATATATGAGGCATACAGAAATCCACCCAGCTACAACCAAAAGAGATCTATATCCAGACATATAATAATCAGGATCCCAGAAATCCATCACAAGAACAGAATATTAAAAGCAGTCAGAGAAAAGAAACAGATTACCTATAAAGAAAAACTCATCAAAATCACAGCAGACTTCTCGATGCAAACTATCAAATCAAGAAGAGCTTGAAGTGAAATATTCCAAGCCCTGAAAGAAAATAACCTCCAACCCAGATTGATGTACCCTACAAAACTGTCTCTCAAAATTCATGGAGAGACAAGATATTTCCACAACAAAGAGGAACTTGGGGAGTTCGTGACCACCAATCCAACCCTGCAAAGAATACTGAAGGATATTCTAGAGAGAGCAAAGAAAATCACCAAGATTCCAGGAACAATGGCAGAAAGGCCTAGTGAAAGGGGCAGGCAGTGGAATGAAGGAGAAAAGTAAACAACAATGACAGGAAAATAGCATGGCAGAGATGAGGCAGAGAAGATTGGCTATATCGCTGTTTTGCTTGACTGATTTCATTCGAATCTGGTATGCTTGAGAGGATCAAGTCTGAGAGTAGAGGCAACTACTCTGAAGATGACAAGATTCAATAGGATACCCATTCTGGTTTGATTATTAACTGCCTTTGAAGTCCTATAATGTTTCAAATGTTTAGTTTTTATTAATAGTGTAATGCAATGCTATTGAAAATAACAAGAGACATCATAGTAACTACCATAGATCACCTAGTGTTGTGTTTTTGTGTGTCCTTTTCATTTCATGTTTCTCTAGGAATTTGTATTTTTGACTTGTTTTGATTTGTTTCTCCCTCCAATACAGAAAGGCTAGGTATACATGTAGTGACTAATACATGCGTAGAACTTCTAAGTAGTTTATGAGAATGGATTATAGTTATTGTAAAGAAAAAAAGAGAGGAGAAAAAGCATTCTAAAGGATATAACTGCATGTATGTTTAAGTGTGTAGGATTGATAACCATATTACTAAGTTTTTGTTGGATAGATGAACACAACTGATTGAAGTCTCACTGTTTAAATGTCCACTTTGTATGCTTTACTTTGTAACTTGAACAACTACTTCTAAGAGGAAAATATGTAATTATCAACTAGTGATTTCTTACTGGGTTTTTTTTAAATTATGTATTACTTCTACCCTCTTTCTGTTTCATTTTTTTTCTTTAAATAAAAAAAAGATATAAGAAAAACCTAAGAGGTATGATCTGTGTATAGATGTCCCCCCATGCCTCATCCAGTGATAGGAGGGACATTTTCAGAGGTGTTGAATCTAGAGTGTGTGATACTGAGATTGATTCATTGTGTAATACTAGAATCTGGAGCACTAGGATTAAGGATGTGAGCACCACCAATCCCAAGTAGCCAAGATAAGACAGAAGGGACAGAGAGGGCTGTGGTCATACTTTGTTGCTTTGCTGCCTTCTGCCTGCCATGAACTGTTACTTCTCTGCGATGCCATACTGGCTTGGACTCAGAGGATTGTGGATTAACCCTCTACAAACTGTAGGCTAAATAGACCTTTTCTGCCTTAACTTAGGGCTTCTGGAATTTCATCTCAGCAATGAGAAAAGTAACTAAGATAGAAAGTGTACCAAATTCATACAGTTAGAAAGTATTATTTTAGAAAATACCATGTTCTGTACCTTGAAGTTGGGATTTATACATTTATTATTTCCTATACCAAAGATACTGATGACTTGCTCCTACTGATAATTAAAAGAAATTATAAATGTCTTATATATACAGCATAATTATCAATTTTATGTTATAAAATATAATTTGCCTTCCACACATTACCACTTTATCTGGTCATTTAACTACTGATAATGATTTTTCATGAATCAAACCCATAACCTGGAGATTTTCTAATTCATGTTCTTTTGGACTCTTGCAAAAAATAATATAGAATGCCTGCAGTATAAAATCAGGCTGAAAGTTAATTATCTTGCTGCCTATTTCCTGAGTTTAATTAACTTTTCTGAATGGTTTCTACTGCAGTGAGGACTAGGTATTTTGTATTATTTAGTGTCATAATTTCTCTCCTCCCTCATTTCCAAGGACACTACAAGCTCCCCAGTCCTAATTGCTATGGTGAATGCAGAGATACGAGAACTGAACTACAACCATCACCAAAATTAAGAAAGTGCAGCTGTGCATACTAATATAGGGACAGAAATCTATGAGCACACCATCTATAATCCCCACCAGCCTCCAAGTGAACTGCCTTTAAATATTTCATTATCTTGTTAAGTAAATTCAGATTATGGATTCAAATCATCATTACAGAGTATTTCAGGAGTAGCAGTTGAGCCCGGGCTGATAGGCTTTATAAGTTAAAAACTGTGACACACAATTTATACTTCAAAGTGTCTCCCTTCTCCATACTAATGCATGCAGCTACTCAAAACTAAGGCTGAGTGTGGTGAGATCGTCTGTCTCTTGAAAGTGCCAGGGCATGGGCCTGTAACTCATGGTACAGCACCCAATTAGCACACTCAAGGCCTTGTGTTCAAATCTCCAGTACCTTCCTCATAGAAAAGCTACCCATACATCTACCATAAAGGGAAATTCACTTTAAAATGTGAGCCATAAATCTATTATAAAGAGAAATTCATTTTATAATTTTTCCAGTGCCAGTACACTAAACTAGCACATTTAGAGCTCTAGATTCATCTCCAATATGACAAAAAGAAAAAGGTGTCTGAGCCTCTTCCTGGTCCTGGATTGTGTGTGGGCCATCAAGTCAAGCAGAGTGGAATCAAGCCAGATTACTCTATGAACTCTGAAATCACTGACAATTTATAACTGACTGGGAGCCTATATTTTCTACTACTGCATACAGATAAATGCCCCACTGGGGCATGATGATTAAATGAAATAAAGAGGAGGCTCCTTCACATCTGCCTTCCCCACATATAGGTAAGAAAACATGATCCTTCTAGGGAAAGTGAGCAGTTGACTCCTGAATGCCAATGTGTCTTATGAGTCGCTCAGAGCGTACACAAACAGGAAAAGAGAACTGACAGAGGAAGAGGCCCTCCGTTAAAAGAAATAAGAATGAAACAACCTGAAAGGAAATTTTTGGGACCTAAATGTTGTTTGAAGAAGAAATAAACAGAAGAGGTAGTGAATGAATCGAGGAAGAAAAAAACCATAAAACATCTAAGTTTTTCTAAGGATATTGTAAGCTAAAGGGCTTGAAAGAAGACACAACTTCTAGGAGATTTTATGACAAAAACCAGAGACTGCAGAAAAAAGACCAAAGAACCACCACGTCAGCTTTGGTCTCCAGGTAATGCTTCCCTATTTATCCCTGACTTTAATGCTGTCCCACTCAGCCCCTGTCTTTATACTACAAACCAGAAAACACTGAGGTTGACACTCAGTGACACTAAGTGGCACTGTTGTCATCAGGGTTTGCAAGGGAATAAATTTAATTCAAGACACAAACTTATAGGATTATTTTATAATATTCACACCAAAATGCAGAAGAATGCAGGAGATCTGTCCATGCACTGGAGACCCAAAGAATCCAGATAAGGGCCTGGATCCCACAGCAATAACCTGCATGGGTCCAGCTGAAGACCTAGAGCCCATGGCAATGTCCTCCATGAGTCCAGCTGGAGGCCTAGAGCTCACAGCAATGTCTCATGCAAATCTGTATCAAAGAAAGGCTCAAAGGTCAGTGGTGTAAACTATAAAGCATGTTCCAGAAAGGTGAAGGATCTGTGCCAGCAGGCTGAGGGATCTGCACTGGAGCCAGGAAGCAATGCTCAAGGTAAAGGTAGAGCTCCCTGAAAAGAATCACAGCCACCCTCAGCAACAGTGAGGACCTGAGCTCCTCAGACAAAGAGAACCACTGAGTTCATATCAGGAAGCCAGCCTAACCAGCTTCTCCAGGAAAATCAACAGCACACCATCTTCCCTCCAATTCTCCTTTTATGCTGTTGGCAACGATCCTCAGGTGGGCCTTCCACACCCAGCACCACACGGATTCAGTTCAGTGAGCTGTCACAAGCTGACTGTTAATTATACACCACAGACACGTAGTCCCTTGCTGATGCCGCCAGGTCCTTTTTGTCTGTCTTCTCTCATCACTCATTGTCTCTTTTTATTGTAGATTTGTCACATAACTGAGATTTTCTTTGTTTTAAAGCACAGTTTACATCCTTCATTCTACAATGGGTAAGGATAGTAGTTTTCTGCCACTGTCCTTGGTCAGGGAAATACCTTGACCTGGCTCACTTGTTCCCTCCTTAGACCCTCCTCAGCTAGCCACAGAGGCTTTCTTTTCCATGTCAACATCAGTATTTCACCTTCCAAGGCCCTTCACCCCATCCAAGTATAAATGAGATAGAATAAAGAGAGATTGCTTAGAGCTATGGCAAGCATACAGCTGCCCCCAGCAGCCCCACCACCCCAGGACTCTGAATCAACCTCTCACAGCCCAGGCGACTGCCTGAGCTGCCCTTCCCTGAGCTGCTTAGCCTATGGAGGCTAAGCATAGCCTTAGAATTGAGCACTCCCATCTCCCACTGTCTAGGAAGGATTCAGGGGGCCCCTTGTACCCACTCTTGGCACCAGGAATCATCCAGGAACTTCTGCCCATGCTCCCATTGCTCTGAAGCCAGTCAGATGGCCCTGTCCAACCTCCACTTTTCCAGGGAATTAGCTGGCCAATATTCAAATTGGCCCACAGGAATCCAAGGAAGCCAACAAGTAGCTCTAGCCAATCACCTGAGAACTTCTTATACAGAACAGAAGGTTTTTCTGAGTTGTTGAAGCCATCAAGTCCCCTGGGAAATCACCAGGCAGTCTCACTCATACTCCTGTGACCTTAAGAAGTGATTGGGCATCTGTTATGGTTTATATCTACATGTCCCCCCAAGAGCATCGTATGCTCATAGGTGGGCCTCTTGGAAGGTGAATGCAGGCTTATAGCTGACTTGCTGTTAGGAGATTGGGTCTGGTCAGAAGAGGAAGGACACTTGGGGCTTGTCCTGGAAGGGTGTATCTCCCTTCCTTGATCTTCCCTTTACTTTCTGCTTTCTGTCCCCCATGTGATGAGCAGCTCTCCTCTGCAGTGCCCCTCTATCATCCTGTCCTGCTTTGGAACCAGCAGACCACGTAAGGACTAAAACTGCTAAAATATGAGACAAAATAAATGTCTTTTCTTTTAAGCTGTGAGGGTTAGGTGTTGGGTCCCAGCAAGGAGGAAAGTAACCAAGACAGTGTCCTCTTCTAACATGCTTAGCTGAGGCCATGAGAAGCAGACTTTCATCCACAAGAAGTTACTGAGTAGACCTCACAGAGGTTAGCGCTACAGATCCATAAAGTCTCCTATGCAGCTCTCAGACACTAACAGATGTGCCCCCTGCTACTGAGCAAACTGCCACTCCCACCCAGGCCCACTGAGGTGCTCTACCCTCAGAAATTGACCAACAGAAATTAATGGAAACTATGCATACATGCATCCAGGCACATGGTGCCCAGAGCTGCCAGTATACTCACACTAAGAGAGTGGCATTCTACGCAGAAGTGCAACCTTACGATACTGACAGCTCAGGCTCTAAGATACAGACATTACTAACATGGATTACAACTGAAGATGCTGCACTGACACGATACAAAAGTGCCCACTTGGAACCAAAGCCAGCATAGTATATCCAAACACTGTGTATAGGATGCTTTTTCAGCAGAGGGTTTTACTATGAAAGCCACCCTGTAAAATTAGTAGTAGTAACTCACATACAAGATATACAAATACTAATGCCAGAACCCAAGAAGCATGACAAAATGAGGTAACATGATGCCTCTAAAGGAATACAATAATTATCTAGCAAAAGACACCAAAGACAAGGAAATTGTCAAATGGCCTGAAAAATAATTCAATAGAATGTTTTTAAGGAAAGTTAATGAGACACAAAACAATACAATTCAATAACTTTAGAAAAAAAATTGTAATATGAATGAGCAATTGATCAAAGAAAGACATCATAAAAAGAACCAATTAGAAATTTTGGAGCTAAAAGAGCTCATGAAATTAAATAAATACAATTAAGAACCACAGCAGAAAAATTAGCAGACATAAGAAACAATTTCTGTCTTTGAACAAGCTCTTTTGAAATCACTCATATAAAAGAATATTTTAAAATAAAACAATGAAGAAATCCTTTAAAACTTATGTGACATCATTACACTTGCAAGCGTTTGTATTACAGGTTTTTCCAGCAGGAAGAAAAAAAATTGTATTCCTAATTGCTGTATTTTCTTTCCAACTCTTGGGAAAGACATACACAGCTGGCCCCAGAAGCTCAAGGAATCTGAGATAGTTTTGGCCAAAAAAAGATCTCCTCTAAGTCATATTATAATCAAATTCTCAAATGTACAAAGCAAACAAAAATTCTAGAAATAATAGGAGAACCATCAAGTTACATATAAGGACAATTTCATTAGATAAGCAGCAGACTTTTCTGCAGAAACCTTATAGACCAAGAGAATGGGATAATTTACTCAGTATCTTGAAAGAGAAACACTGCCAACCAAGAATACTACACCTGTCAACCCAATCCTCCATAAGTAGAGAAGCAAATACTCTCTAAAACAAATGAAAGTAAGGAGATTTATAAACACAAGACCACAAACACAATAAGAAAGTTTAAGAACTGAATGTGGTGGTATGTACCTATAATCCCAGCACTCTGGGAAATTGAGGCAGGAGGATCATAAGTTGGAATTCAACCCAAGTGGAACCAGTGAACCAAGCTGTGCAGACTTTGGTGACTGATGGGAACTGGATTTCCCAGAGTGGGATGAATGACTAGATGACATACTGGAGTTGGGCAGGGCCGGTTTGAATTGATAACTGAGGCAGCATCAGTCGGCAACTCCTGGCCCAAAGTGCATTGGTGGGATCTGCTTGGGCTGGGCCATGCCCCTGGTCAGGACCCAATAGCCAGTGTCGAGGTTGTCTCAAACCTGTGACATCTGCAGGGCACACACAAATGTGCTGAAGACACTCACACCTAGGGGGAGGGGCTGGCCCACATTGGCTCTGCGTGCGTGCGCCTCACAGATGGGCAGGGGATGGGGGTGGGCAGCCCTTCCCTAGCCAGTACACTGCAGAAAAAACTGTAAGCAATACAAAAGGCCCAGGAACTTCCACCACTCACCTGTCTGAAAGAAACTAGAAACATGACAAGACAGAGAAACAGCAAAAAACCTCCAACTGCCGAACCAGGGAAAGTGAGTCCAGGAGAGGTAAATACAGAGGAGGTTAAGGGCAGCAAACATGCAATATCAGACACAGCCTCATCAGAAATAAAGAAATATTTCCATGACCTCATAAACGAATTTAAATCTGAAATTCTAACTCAGGTGAAGCAAGATATAAGAAGATTAATAAAAGAAATGCTGGGTATTCTTCAAGAAGACACAAATGGAAGAGTGGAGGAATCTAAACAAAGGAGAGAAGCCTTTAATGAAGAATATAAACAAAATCTAGAATACATGAAACAGATCCAAAGAGAATATCAGGAAATTAAAAACTCCATTGAAAGCTGGCAAAACTTCTTAAAAGAAACTAAAGACAGACTTTTAAAACTTGAAGATAGGTTTGCAATGTGTGATCGTGAAAGGAAGGATCTCTTAAAAATAACAAGGAACCAGGAAGTAATGATACAAAGGCTAGAAGACGATAAGAGGATTTATAACTTAAGAATAAAAAATGTGAATGAAAAAGCAGGGACAAATACAAATGAAATAAAAAGGCTATTCACAGAAATAATTAAGGAAAACTTCCCAAGCATAGGAAGTGATGTTCAGATATATGAGGCATACAGAACTCCAGCCAGCTACAACCAAAACAGATTTACAACCAGACATATAATAATCAGGATCCCAGAAATCCATCACAAGAACAGAATATTAAAAGCAGTCAGAGAAAAGAAACAGATTACCTATAAAGAAAAACTCATCAAAATCACAGCAGACTTTTCAATGCAAACTATCAAATCAAGAAGAGCTTGGAGTGAAATATTGCAAGCCCTGAAAGAAAATAACCTCCAACCCAGATTGATGTACCCTGCAAAACTGTCTCTCAAAATTAATGGAGAGACAAGATATTTCCACAGCAAAGAGGAACTTGGGGAGTTTGTGACCACCAATCCAACCTTACAAAGAATACTGAAGGACATTCTAGAGAGAGAGAAGAAAATCACCAAGATCCCAGGAACAATGGCAGAAAGGCCTCAAAGAAAGGGGCAGACAGTGGAATGAAGGAGAAAAGTAAACAACAATGACAGAAAAATAGCATGGCAGAGATGAGGCAGAGAAGATTGGCTGTATTGCTGTTTTGCTTGACTGATTTTATTCAAATCTGGTATGCTTGAGAGAATCAAGTCTGAGAGTAGAGGCAACTACTCTGAAGATGACAAGATTCAATAGGATACCCATTCTGGTTTGATTATTAACTGCCCTTGAAGTCCTATAATGTCTCCAATGTTTGGTTTTTATTAATAGCGTTATGTACTGCTAAGTTTAATTATACTATGTCTGATGATATAGACAATTTTATTGAAAATAACAAGAGGCATCATAGTAACTACTGTAGATCACCTAGTATTGTGGTTTTATATGTCCTTTTCATTTCATGTTTCTCTAGGAATTTGTATTGTTGAGTTGTTTTGATTTGTTTCTCCCTCTAATACAGAAAAGCTAGGTATACATGTAGAGACTTAGACATGTGTAGAACTTCTAAACAGTGTACAAGAATTGATTATTGTTATTGTAAAAAAAAGAGAGGAAAAGTAAGTATTCTAAAGGATATAACTGCATGTATAAGTGTGTAGGATTGATGACCATATTACTAAGTTTTTGTTGGATAGATGAACAGAACTGGTTGCAGTCTCACTGTTTAAATGTCCACTTTGTAGGCTTTACTTTTGTAACTTGAACAACTACTTCTAAGAAGAAAATATGTAATTATCAACTAGTGATTTCTTACTGGTTATTATTTTTGGGTTTGTTTTGTTTTGAAATTTTTTATTATTGCTACCCTCTTTCTGTTTCATTCTTTTTTTCTTTAATAAAAAAATGCATCTGTGTTTACTTCTAAAAAAATATTCAAAAGAACTGGAATCAGACATCTGCACCAACGTGTTGATTGTGGCTCTATTCACAATAGCCAAGGTACAGAATCAACTTTGATGTCCATCAATGGACGAATGGGTGAAGAAAGTGTAAACATGATAGGGAACTGTTACTCTGCCTTTAAATGCAATCTGCTCAATTCCAACACCGTGGATGAAACTACAGGTTGCTGTGTTAATGAAACAAGTCAAGCATACAAAGACAAATCCCACATTTTTCAACTTACATGTAGAAGATAAAAAGGATCTCAAAGAAGTAGAGAGCAGGATTGTAGTTATCAGGACTTGGGAGGCTATGGAGCAGGAAGGGTTGTACAGAGAACATGTGACAGATACAAGGATGCAGTTGGATAAGAAGAATAACATCTCACATTCCATAGCACAGTAAGATGACTGACAATTAGCTTTACTATTTCAGAAGAGCTGCTAGAGAGGATTTAAATGTTCCCTACAGAAAGAAATGACAAATGAACCAGGAGTGGTGCCCACAATCCCAGCACGCTGGGAGGTTGAGGAAGAAAGACTCAACTCTCAAGTGTGTCCAGTGTAAACCCTAATCCTTCCATAACTAAAGCGGTGCCATGTACTGAGGTCCTGGCGTTTCTTCTGCTGCTGTTGTTGTCCTCCTGGCCTCTCACACTCCTGGAAGAATTCCTCTCCACATATTCATCATCTTGCTGCTTTCATTCTGAAACCTCCAATCTACCTTGTTCAGGAAAATAATCTTCAAGGGTCAGTACGATATTTGATCCCATGTTTCAAAAACAAAAGACTCCTGAATAAGAGATAACTGATCTATTTCTCTTGGCTAATTCATAATCTCGGCCATCTCAGACCCTTGCAATTCATGTAAGACCCTTTTCTCATTATGATTTTCAAACAGCCTTGAAGCGATCCTGAGCCATGGAGGACTTTTGCCTGACTCTCCTCCCACCTCTGTCCCGCTCCCCCTGCCCACACACTCCACTGCACAGGCCTTAAATCACCTCCATACAGTCTGCTCTTGTACCTGCCAACATCATCCACTGTCTAAATGCAGCCAGCAGCTGTTTATTTACAATTAGATCTGCCAGCTGGAAAGCAAACAGTCTGCGTTACCAAATCAATCAATGCTGCAGGGAAAGAAAAAACAGGTACAGCATGAAATGGAAGACAGGCACACTGCATTATGTCACAGCTGCCCTTGTCCAATGCCATTAGATGTTCTCAGCACTAAGAATTAATATAAGTGCGGTGTATGATCGGCTGAATTCTAGTTGCAGATTTGACATACACGAAACACAGCCCACCAGCGGTAAAGCTTTGGGCTGGAGAAGCCTGTAGTCTTCATAGAAAACCAAAAAATGGTTTCTATAATAGAATCAATGTCTATCTACTTCACATTATGTTTATCAACTTTATCTATTTTTATCAACTTTTTTTTCTAACTAGTGAATTCCAGTTGCCATCAGAGTTC
The DNA here is from genome assembly GCA_004027455.1 of Hydrochoerus hydrochaeris. Taxonomy (NCBI): domain Eukaryota; kingdom Metazoa; phylum Chordata; class Mammalia; order Rodentia; family Hydrochaeridae; genus Hydrochoerus; species Hydrochoerus hydrochaeris. Next base: position 15,662 of record PVLA01000311.1, on the reverse strand, counting down.
AAATACATGAATATTGGGATTTCAGAATCATATACCACCAAGTGCATGGTGTGTAGGACCATTTGGGTCTGCGAAAGGGGCACATTCTCATTTGGAAAGTCTTAAATGATGATTCACTCCCATCCCTAAAGTGATCCATTATCAGTAACCCTCCACTTTTAATGATTTTTGTTTCTTTTTCTTTTTGATAGTGAAGGTAGGTATCATGATGTGAAAGGAAGGGATACTGTTTCTGAAACTGGAAAATGTACTGACCACAAGATTATGCTATACCACTTCACAGTTTTAACCCTTAAAAACATCATAAAAATGCATTCAGACCTGCCTGTACTCTAAAATTCATAGCACCTGGACTTCCAAGAAACTTTGCCAGTGCTCTTCTCCGGCCCTGGTGTATTATCAGCTTGGAAACCAGCTCTCTGCCTGCAGAATCCTGATAGGAAGCTGCTGTGCTTGGAGTAAATATGAGACATCTACTACAGCCTCTAGCACCTTACTAGCAAAGTCTAGCTGAGCTGGCTAGACTTTGAACCCCTTTTGCCCTCATTGTAGCATGCACAGCCACACAACAGAAATCTAAGAAAACTTGCAGCTTAAGGAAGCAGGAAAAGTCAGAGACAGGCTCTGGAATAAATACTCTCAGGCACATAGTGGGGTGAGACATTAGTGGTTCCAAAGCCTGCATCAGAAGTCTCCCATTCTCCTATCCAGAATTTGTTTTCAACTGCAGGCTCAGACTCCACCCATTTCACCTAACTACCTACACAGAAGCTGTAATCTATTTTTATGCTGCCTGGTTCAGCCAGCAACCCAAAATAACGTTATCAATACTGAGTCCCCCGGAATGTACTGAAAAGGGCAGAGTGTAAAATTATAGGCAAACACTGGGAGACCATTAGGCTGGTAATGCATACAGGTGAGCTTAGGTATGGGTCAGGCTGAGGAAAGGGAAGCAGACCATGCAGGACCTCCACAGGTAAGAGAAAATAGGGTTCAAAAGCATGTGCGTCTGTACAAACTGACAGTGTCATCCCGACGGCGGAAAGACTATACTAGAAACTGCACAGAGCACAGGCTGTCCGCTGCTTCCCTATTCCTAGGTCCAGACAGGAACACTGTGGATTTGGAAGTGAAGACTTTCGTTCTCTCAACAGCTCACCTGCTACAAGTCAACTTCATGGACCTACTCAGAGTCAGCGTGTAGAGTTTCATTCCTGTTGCACTGAGACCTCAGTTGTCCAAGGGCTCCAAGCTCGACCTTTTCACTATTCAAACAGCAAAGTTAAAGAAATCTACTTGGTGTCAATAACTTTGCTCATGAGTCTAACCAAAAAACTTGTCATGCATACACGCAGCTGATCCACAGAGGTGATACTTCAATCTAAGCCCAGCTCTCGCCCAAACAGAATACAGTGCTTATGTTAGGATATTAAAACATTTATCACTGTGTTTTTGGTTTTTGTGCTTTATTTATGTAAGATATCATAATGCTGGCTTCAAAGAAAGTGACACCAGCAGTAAAGCTAAGAGGAAAACTGAGAACCATGTTAGAGTTAAAGAACGAAGTCATTGTGAAATTTGGTAAAGCCCTGAAAAAATGAGTCCATAAGTATAATTTGTGAACCTCAGAACCAATTATTTGGTTTTCCATTACTTCTTATGGAAAAAATGTTCAGTTCTAGAATTTTTCAGTGTTCAGTTCCAAACATGAATTTGGAACAAATCAAGTACCACAACTGAGGCATCACTGGAGTTTGTTTGCACCTGGAAGAATCTCTCTTCTCATGTGTACTCATTCATTCCTATTTCCTGTGACATCAAAATAACATCAGTATAGTGAGTGTGATTATTTGGTTGACTGCAACACAGATGAGTTCTGGGCAAATTTGGAAAAATCTTCAGAAGGAAATGGTGTAGTACATCAAGTGGAAGGAGAACAGGAGTGCCCAGGTACGAGGCAAGATGAAAACAGGCCTAGGGAAACGGCGATCGGTCTCTTCAGATCGCCAGAATCCTGAGTCAGATCCAACCGTCGTGCAGTCTTGGGACATTCTGCTCAGAATCCACATTCCTAGGCTGGATTGTGTGCCTACCATCGGAAAGGTAGGCTGGGTCCCTCTGCCTGGGATTCCCGTGGAGGCCATGTAGAAAAGGAGGGTCTCAAACGCTAGGAGGAGGAGAAGGTAGCCCGATGCCGGGCAGGCATCGCCAGCAACCTGCCTCGGTCAGACCCAGTCTGCGTGTGACGCGACAGACTGAAGGTCTGAGAAACTATGCTCAGCTCTTTGAAATACAAACCCAGCCAGCTGCTTTCCATGCATGGTGAAATACATCTCTCTAACACCTGCATTTGGTGCCTTTTATTGCTTTCCTGTAACAGAAATTTTCTTTCATTTCTGTACCTAACTTTGACACTAACCAGGCTTCATTTCCTGCTGTTGATTCAATTCAAAGACTCCAAAATTCCTATGTTAAAACTCAGTCCCTAATGTGGAGGTATTATGAGGAAGGTCCTTTGGAGATGATTAGATATGGAGGGGGACCCAGGGATGGGGTTAGTGCCCTCATTCTATTATTTTATTTTAAAGAGAATAAAACCAAGCAAACTAAGATAGAATAAAGCCAATCAAAACAAAATAGTGTAAGTGATACAGGGCTTCAAAACAAGGTAATAGGAAATCAACAATGACTGCCAGAATGCCTCTTTGTTTTCTTCAAAATAGCTCCCATACCATCAGATGTAGGACAATCACACAAATCAGAACAGAATAGAACCAATAAAAATAAAACAATGAATGAAATACAGGAATTCAAAGCAAGACAATAGTAAATCCAAAATAGCTACCATAATATATCCTGTTATCTTTGAAATAGCTACCCATGCTATCAAACGTAACAAAATCAAACAAGACAAAACAGAATAAAGCCAAACCAAACAAAACAACAAAAACAATACAGGACTTTTAAAAAGACATAGGGAATTAACAACGGCTACCACCTACCTGCAGAAAGAGACGCCCATAGACGCCACACGTGTATTGTTATGCTCTAAACAGATGACCGGATTACCAGCTTTAGGCCTGAAAAGTCAGTGAAACACGGAACGCTGTAAGCATTGTTTCATTTTACTTCAATCACTATCATCCCAGCCTGTGTTTCTCCAGATCAGTCGGTTGTTCATGGTGGGAGTGGGGGCAATTTTGGTTCTTGTCATCTCCCAGTACCTGTGCCAGGAGGGGCTGGCATCTGGTGTCCTCTCCAAGGCCCAAGCATAGCACTGACTCACAGAAGGTGACAGCTTCTTGTTCTCCCTGCAGCCCATAAATGGCACAGACTAACAGGAAGGGGCTGGCATCTGGTTGTCCTCCCTGCGGTCCACATGTGACCATTAGTGCCCTCATAAGAGTGGTCCAGAGGGAGTTGCTTTGCCTTTTCTACCAAAAGAGCACACGGTGAAAAGTCAGCAGTTGGCAACCCAGAAGAGGGCTCTCCACGGAGCCCCACCCACAATGGACTAAAACAGATCTCAACCCTGGTTCTTAAGTAACTCGAAAATGTGTTTACCACAGACAAAGAGTAAGATAATGCTGCTGTAACAGGGAAAGTCTCCAAAATAAGACATTTTCAACCACGCCAGTGCTGCCCAATGCAGCTTTCTGAAATGATAGAAATAGTCTGTATCTGACCTGTCCAATTGGACAGTCGTTAATCAATAAGACAAATGCCACTGAGAAATTGAGCTACGTTTCATTTCAGTCAAGTTTATATTTCAATGAAGGAGTCAAATGTGGATAATGTAGACAGTAGATGCCATACTGGACAGTACAGGAGAGATACATATTATCCAAGAAATTCCATGTCATATTTATTTGTTATCTGGGTAGCTCCCGAATACCACAGCACTCACATACTCTGCCTATGTGGAGTGTTGAAACTAACAAATATTCTTCTGAGAAAGTTATCAGCAACTCTGTCCAAATTGCAAAAACCAAAAAAACAAAAAAGTGGCTAATAAAGCAACTTGTTGTTAAATGACCTGTATCAGGTCACACAAAATCCAACCCATCCTTAAGCAAATATATGAGTCCCAGGGAGTCCTGAGCTCAGCACTGGCCTTCATGGTGCACAACCTTGGCAAACCCTGCTCCTTTGTTTCCTGAAAATGAAGGGGATAGACCAGATGATCTCCAGTCTCTTTGCCAGCTCTAATGTCACAATTTTTATTTTCTGTCATTAAAATCTAGAAGCTATAAGGCATGGATTGAAAATATTAAGGGCTATAGAATTAGGCTGGCAAATAAATAAACTCACCTAGTGGAGACCGCAGAAGGTGGGACACAACATGCCTTGGACACACAACCGGCAGTGATCATGCGCATGATTTCCACAACTCTCTGACCTCCTCCACATTCTCACATGGCTCTCAGGTTAAACTGGTTTTTCTACACTTCTGAGCTCCAAACCTAATCTACATTGAACTGCTGACTGCTAGGTCAAACCTCGATGCCACTATTCACCATGATTGTGAGGGCAGTTTTGTTTCTAATAACTGGAACAGAGAAAAGTCATAATGTACTGAAGGTACATTATCTTTCATTTATCATTTATAAAACTTCGAAAGGAAATTCAAGTGTAAAGGAAGTCAAGTATCCTATGATTCATTAAGTTTGTAGGAGTCAACTTAGTTTCAGACAAAAATGCAGAATAATTATGGCTTAAAAAATCTAACCTTTCACTGAAGCATTACTGATCTGGAAATCTTACTGCAGTAAGAGACTATAACCACCAGATGGCAGCATGAGATCATTAAAGAAACTCAGATTTTGACCTTCAGGGATAGTTCTTTTAAAAAGTGCTCTATTGTCAAACCAATGTACATGCTTTGTAGACTTTTTCTTAGCTGATATCTTTATAATTTTCAATTATATGAAGTTTATTGTAATTTCGTTTTAAGGTATTCACTCATAGACCATAAATGTTTAAAATATTTACAATTACCAATAATGTTGAGTTTCAATTAAATAGAATAAAATTAAATAAAGTAAAAGTAGCTCTAGTGAATTCATTTAAATAATCCTTGATGATTATTACCTGTTTTTGTTATGGCCTCCTGAGAATGAAAAAGGCTGCATTTTATAAGAGTAACCCCAGATGGTATTCTAGAAACCAAGAAGTACTATACTCAAGAGACAACCTAGATAATAAACCATGAATTGTTTTTAAAATACAGAAGTTAAACTGTATGCACAAGGTCATGGAGTCTGTGTTAGTCACTTTCCATCACTGGGACAAAATTTCTGACTCCCACAACTTACAGGAAGGTTTATGTCGGCTCACAGTCTCAGAAGGTTTAGTCCGTATTAGCTGGCTCCAAGGCAGCACGAGTATAGTAGAAAGGTGTAACAGAGGAAAGGCACTCCCCCCATGGCAGCCAGGAAGCAGGGTGTGAAGGAAGAGCTTGGGACAAGAATATCCCCTTCCAGCTCACGCCCTCAGTGACCCACCTCTGCCAACCCGGCCCTACCCTCTAAAGCACATTCAGCTATGAATTCATCAGTGAATTACTCCACATATATGTATAGCACCCCATGATCCAATCGTCTTCCAAAACCTCACCTCTGAACATGTGAGACCTTGGAGGGACATTTTAGATCTAAAGCATAACAAATTCCATCCCCAGCCCCTCTTAACACAACCACACTAGCAGTGGAGTTTCTTCATTTGAATATCGAGGAAACATATTCAGACCATTGCATTTTTCCCCCAGACATGCAAACTTCATGTTTTTCTCACATACAAAAACACATTCTTTTTATCCCAATAGTCCTAAAAATCTTAACTCCTTTGAGCACCAACTTAAAACCTAAATTCCAGAATCTCATTTAATTATCACATATGGATGAAATTCGGGTATATTGAGGCAAATTTCCTTCCAGCTATGACCCTGAAAGATTGATCAACTTATGCTCCCAAAATATAGTGGTGGGACAACCATGGAATAAAATATATCCCATTCCAAAAGGAAGAATAGCAAAAAAAAAAAAAGAAGAAGAAGAAGAAGAAGAAGAAGAAGAAGAAAGTAAAGTATCTCAGGTAAGCCCAAAACTCTACCAGCAAACGTTAGTTCTTGAGGCTTAAGAATCATCTAATATGCCTTTTCGGTCCACCTTCTGGACCCTCTGGGGAGGGGGTGAGGGATGGGCCCCCGCGGTCCCAGGCAGCCCGCCCCCAGGGCATTCCAGGCGCAGCCCTGCAGCAGCTCTTAGGGGCTGGAAATGGGTACCAGCCGCTTTCCCAAGCTGGCACTGCACAGCATGGCTCAGTCCCTCTGGAGTCTGGAGAGCAGCCTGGCTCGCGTAGCTTCATGAGGTGCTGCCCTAAGGAGGCTCTGGGAAGAGCCCCCGCCCAACAGCAGCCTGTGCCTGGGCTCAAAGGTTCTCTGGGGCAACCTTCAAGCTCGGAGTGGGGTAGCCGCCCCTGTGCCGCTACTGCACCCAAGAACCTGCAGAGGTGCACCTCACAGATGCCACCAAGGGTTCTCACTTGCGTCTTCCAGGAACGAGGCCCAAGCCACACCAGGCCTGCCTGGGCTGCGCAGGGAGCAGAGGTCCCCCTCGGAAACAATCCTGCCCTTCAGACCCTGGTGCCGGGCCTGGGATGACCACAGTGGCCTCATGTATCTGAGGTGCCTTTCGGGTCATTCTGTCATTGTCCCAGTGAATAGCAGCTGGCTTCCTGCTCTCCATAACAATCCTCTGATCAAGGAGGTGGCCATAGCCAGAATACTGTCTCCTGAACACATTTTTTAAAATTATTCTCTAAATGGTCAGCTTGAAAATTTTCAAACTCTAAGTTCTGCTCCCTTTTTGATCATTAACTTCATGATGAACTCATCCCCCACATTTTACTCTAAGCAATCAGGAAAAACCATCCAGTCTCCTCAGCATCTTGCTGAGAGGTTTCTTTGTCCATTGCCCTTAAATTCTGCTTTTTGCAAAGTACTAGGTCATGACAGTCCTGCTGTGTTCTTTACCACTTTATAACAAGGATGGCCTTTCTTCCAGTTTCAGAGTCGTAAGTTCTTCATTTCTAAAGTTCTCATCAGAAAGACTCTACTATCCACATTTCTATCTTCATCTCAGTGGTGAGTCCCTCATGATCTGCAGGCAGCTCAAAGGTTACCCCATGTCTCTCACCTCTTCTTCCCAGCTCTCCTCAGGGTCACCCCTACTCCATCCACACCAAGGTAGGCTTTTCCCAGTGTGCATTTCAAAAGTGCCCCCCCCCCAAGAAGCCAGCCACTTCCTGTGAGCCGGCCCTATGTGTGGGCCACAGGGAGGAGAACAAGAAGCCAAGCCTTCTGGAGCTTGGGCTGGGGGACAAGAAGAGCTCAGCCCCCCAGTACACAGTACACAACATCGCCTCCAGGGGGTCTTCGGAAGGTGGCAGCCATTGTTAATAACTGTCTTGTTTTAAAGTCCTATATTGTTTTCATTGTTTGGTTCGGTTTTATTCTCTTTTGTTTGATTTTGTTGTTATCTGATGACACAGGCAGCTATTGAAAGGTAACAAGATACCTCATGGCAGCCACTTTGGATTTACTATCTCTTGCTTTGAAGTCCTGTATTGCATTCACTGTTTTGTTTTCATTGGTTCTATTCTGTTTCTGTTTTGCTTGACTTTACTATATCTGAAGGTATGGGCAGCTATTTTGAAGACAACAAGAGGCATTGTGGTAGCCATTGTTGATTTTCTATTATCTTGTTTTGAAATTCTGTATCACTTACACTGTTTTTTGTTTGTTTGTTTGTTTGTTTGTTTAAACTGGGGATGGAACTCACGACCTCACACTTGCCAGGCAGGTACTTGTGCTGCTGAGCCAAATCCCTGACTCCCATACACTCTTTTGTTTTGATTGGCTTTACTCTGTTTTATTTTGCTTGGTTTTATTCTCTTTAAAATAAAATACATTAAAAAAGCCCTCTCACCCCAGTCCCAAAGCTACTTTCACATTTTAGGTATTGTTTACAGCAGCTCCCCACTTTTTGGTACCATTCTTTGCTTCCACTCCTGTTACTCCACTGGAACACACTAAAAGGCTGGTTTGCCAGCATGATTCATTCTGGAAACACAATTGTAGTCCAAAGTACTTGTACATTGAAGCCATTTTCCCCATAAGAAATAGTGAAAATGCAGATGATTCATTCCACAATCCTAAATAGTCATATAATCATGATTACAAATAATACAAAATAATAAAGAAATATTAAATGTGAAGCAAAATAACCTGCACTTTCCTTTGAAAATTTTCATGGCTGCTGCAGGGGAGATGAGAGAGGGTTGTTGTGTTGGACGATGTTTCACTCTCACCAACGAAATCACTGATGTGATTGGCTAGTGGGCCAGGCACATAGCTCAGTGGCACAGCACCTGCCTGGCAAGTGTGGGGCCATGAGTTCAATCCCCAGTATAAAGTTCCTTAATTATAAGGAACTTGTCCAGTGACACTTGCTCTTGCTTACTTCTGAGGATTTTGCAGAAAGGTGACATCACATTGTCATTAAACAGATTCATAGTTGTAGCCTGGGTAGTGCATTTCTATAAAATTTTGCACTGCTCCCACATTTAATTTATCTCCTTAATCACATTTGTAATGAGGGATTCTTCCACTTTTTTCTCCTCCTTCTCCACAGATGAGATCTCTCCATAACCTCTTGCTACTGGGAGATGATCGATCACCCACAATACCGGAAAAAGACAGAGAGGGAGAGAAAGAGAGAGAGAGGAACTGTTGGCTCAGCTGTGATCATGCAACATTCAGCATCACATACTGCTCATATTGCAAGACATGGCTCATTTACCAAGTTAAATTTCATTGGAAATGTTTGCTCATCTTGTGAAACCCTCACAGAACAAATTCCTCACAATCCAAGATTCTGCCGTACAGAGAGTTTATAAAGAACCAGAGTGTGTTTTCTCACAGCTCTGGAGCTTGGAAGACCAAGACCAGGGACTAGCAGTGTTGATATCCAGCAAGAGCTCTCTCTGCTTCTAGGAAGGTGTCCCCTGCCCCTCCCCCACTGGAGTAGTGTGTGTGTGTGTGTGTGTGTGTGTGTGTGTGTGTGCGCGCACACGTGCGCGCGCGTGTGTGTGTGCGTTGCTGGGAATCAAACCAAAGGCCTCATGCTGACTAAACAACTGGTCCACAAGTGAATCGTACCCTCAGCTCATTCTTAGACTTACCTTTTCCAATAAAGGGACGAGGCCCATTCACAATGGCTCCACCCTCATGACTTAATAACCTTCTAAAGTCACCACACTATCACATTGTCCTATCATTTATACTATCACATTAGTAAGTGTCAGCATGCATTTTGGCTGACCTATTCAGACCATAGCAAATGTTCGCAGTTTTGTTGATGTTGTTGAAAGGGGTTTCATTATGTTGCCCAGGCTAGTCTCAAATTCAAGTGATCCTCCTGCCTCAGCCTCCTGAGTAGCTCTTACTACAAGCAGGTGCCACTATGCCCAGCCTAAATTATTTAAAAAATAAATTTTAAAAACCAAAATAGTACTGATATGGCTCATACCTACATGTCCTCCCAAAGCCTAATGTGCTTATAGGTGGGGCTTTCTGGAAATGGCTGGATCTAGGGTGTGTGATAGTGGATTATGGGTATAATTGGATCAATCCACTGATTGGATTAGCACAGTTCTGAGTGTGACTAAATATATTTACTGAAAAGAAAAGGCCCACTTTTTGTGTGAAGACACCAGCCAGTAGGCTTGCAGCCTGAATGGAATAAAGATGGAAATGGGTGGCCCTACCATGGAGTGCTTCTCCTCTGTGACACCCCTCTGCCAGGGTGCCTAGCCTTGGAGCCAGCTAACTATGGACTGAAACCTCAACAAACTGTGAGCTAAAATAAACCTTTCCTCCTCTAACTTCTGGGCACAGGATATTATGTCTCGTGTATTCCTCCTCCTTACATAATTCCATTTCTCTCATATCCTTGGATCTGGATTTGAACTAAACCACTGAGGACAGCACTAAAGCCAGTGTTCCAAGAGTTTTATTTCTGCCATTTGATTCTGAGTGCTGACTCCTGAAGAAACTCTTCCCACGTCAGAGGGCAAGTGGGTCACACCTCCATTTTTACAAGGTGGCATGGAAATAAATTTCTCTCCATTTGTTTTCTTCAAAGGTAGTTATGGAACCTAGGGTTTCACACATGCTAGGCAAGCGCTCTGACCGAGCTTCAAACCAGCCCCCGGAAGTTAATTCCTGACGGTTTTATAATAGCCAATTTTATTTCTATTCCAACAGTCACAACCGCAGAAATAATAAAGTCAGTTCTCAGGGCAACCTAATACAAGCTGAATGATATTCTAGCTATTTAAAAAGTCTTATCTTCCTTGACTTACTTTCCAATTAATGAGATGAGAAGGATCATTCCGCCTCTTAGGGACACCTGCCTGTCCCATGAGACCCTCAGCAAATCTGAATGAAGTTGCCCAATGTCCGCAGTGATCTCTCTCCTCTATCAAGTATCTACTTTAGAAGCTTATTTATTCATCTGTTTTACTTTGTGTTGTTTTGTTTCCTCCAGCTCAGACCTATCAGAAATGTATAAAGCAGATAAGCAACCACAGGATCAACCCAGGCAAGGGCACAGGCTCACAGGCTCACAGGCCCTGTGGAAGAGTGAGCAAACTGGGGCAACCCCAGCAAGCACAATTCAATCATCTTCTTAAAGGTTTAGAGTCTACTTTTCAAAGTAATCTTACCTTTAAGGAAATAATCATGACTCTGCCAAAGATGGAGCCCAAAGGATTTTCATTGCAGTGTCGTTTACAATTCTGGAACATTAGAAATTTCATTAGTACAAATTAGTACATTTTCAAGTCACATAGTTTAGGTCAATTGCTAGACGTTCATTAAACAATGTGATATGTAGCCTTTTTGTGTGTGTGTGTGACTTGCTAAAGACATAGTACTGAAACATTTGATATACCAAGTGGGAAAAGTGGATTCTAAAATACTCTGAACTGTATGAGTCCATTTTGATAAATATATCCTGGAATGACAAATGGTTAATAGTGATGATTTATGTTACAGGATTATGGCTGATTTTGTATTTTCTCCCTTTGTTCATTGGATCCTTATTTTTCTCATCTGTATTCTCATATAATAAGTATATATTGTGTGTAGTAAAGAAAAATCAGGGGCCAGAGATATAGCTCAGTGATGCAGCACCTGCATAGCAAGTGTGAGGTCCTGCGTTTGATTTCCATAAAAAAAGCAAGAAAGCGAGAAAGAAAGGAGGAAGGAAAGAAGAAGAAAGAAAGGTTAGACACATAGCACTAAGGATAGCACTCATTAAGGTGAGTGAACAAGACAGACTGAAAGTTCAGAAAGTCAGGAAGGTACAGACTGATCTAAACAAGCATCAAGAATAAAACCGAAACCAAGACAACACCTATGGCAAGATAGGAGGTTTCAAAGTAGAAACCAACTCTGGGAGAAAACATCAGAGCCCACAGTGCAGTGACTAAGTCACGTCAGAACCCTAAACTTCTTCCAGAAAATAGATGACGGGAGGTGGTAACTGGCATTAACACTCACCCAATCCGCAAGCGTCTTGTGTTTTGGCTTCTCCTGGAGCAATTGGAAGAAGGGGGCACAGTGACAGGGATGAGACTCTGGGCCCGCAAGTGCCAGGCATGTCCCTTACCACCAAGCTACATCCCAGCTCTGGTGACCCTTGGTATACAGAACTCTTTAAATGAAGCTGATAATAAGTCCAAATCTCTGCAGCTTTACAAAGACTTGTTTCCAAAGTCTAGAGCCCATGGGAAAGAATTTACAAATACACATTCCTGCTCTGGTCCAGAGAGAACTGCCACACGTGCGGAAAAGAAAATTCAGCTGCAATCCAAGGAGCTGAGGGCACAAGAGGTGCGTTTCAGCGTGCCTGCACTAGCCCAGGGAGAGCTTTGGACCAGGGCCCCCAGTGGTTAGGAGCCTGCCCGGCTTCCTGAAACATGGCAGGTGGCATGGGAGGTCCTGCGGGCCTGGCTGGCACATGCTCAGTGACCTCCATTCAGTCCCAGGAGCAGAGGGAACACAAGCTGATTTCCAACACGCCCAGGGGAAGCTTTGCAACATCGCTTGAAACACAGAAATACAGGAAAATGACAAAACAAAAGACCAAAATGCAATCTCAAACCTCCAGCCCATTCCAAGAAAGCCTAGGAGCCAAGTACATAGAAAAAAATACAAGTAATACACCTGAAATGCCGGAAATGATATCAACTGAAATAAAGAAGCAACTCCAGGAAGCTATAAAAGAACTCAAATCAGAAATAATCTCCCAGGTAAAAGAAGAAATGATAAAGGTAATGAAAGAAATGCTGAACACATCTAAAGAAGACACAGTTAAAAAATTAGAGGAACAATTCAAAAACATGGAAACCCTGAATGAAAAATATAAGAAACAAACAGAATGCATGAAGCAGATTCAAAGAGATATAGAGGAACTCAAAAATTCCATTGAAAGTTAGCAAAACCACCTCAATGAAACTGAAGATAGAATTTCAGACCTCAAAGACAAGATTGCAGCTAGTGAACAGGAAAGGAAAGATCTTTTAAAAATAACAGGGATGTTGGAACTTGGGGCACTGGGAAAACAAGCAGCCAGCTCGCCACTCTGGTAAGTGGCTGTGGCCTGGCAAGCTGAGGCTGCCCCAGGGTGAGAACCATCACATTTCCTGAGATCTGCACCATGTTGGAACTTGGGGTGCTGGGAAAACAAGCAGCCAACTTGCCACTCTGTGAGCCTACTGGCGCACAAGCTAAGAATCAAACATCCATCCCATCCCCACCCCACCCCACCCCCGTGAGCAAGTGAGAGCCAGAGATCTGAGCATTTCTTGCGAGCTTGACTATATGTAATATAGCAAATAACAGGGATTTCCTTCTGCCATCTCTTTGAAGGCAAATATTTTTATCACTGTTTTGCTCTGTTCTGATTAATGGTATTGTTCTATTCAATATTCTGTTTTTATAAGTTCAGTATTTCCTTTGATTTTGCTGTACCTGTTTGAAGGAACAATTATTGTGAAGAAAATGAGATACACAATTGTGCCTATTGCTGTTATCCCAGTAACCTGCTGTGAGGTTCTGTACCAATTTCACTGCACTGTCTCAATTGGCTTTGCCCCATCTTGTTCTGCTGTATTTTGCTACCTTCAAAATAGAAGTACCACACGCTAACCAATTGCACCACTGGAGCTCTACTATCTTCAAAATAAAAAATTTTAAAAACCACAAGGAATCAGGAAATAACAATTCAACAGTTGCAAGATGATGCAAAGAAAAACAATATAAGATTTGTAGAGATAAATGAAAAAGAAAGGGACAACACAAATGATATCAAGAGCTATTTACAGAAGTAATAGCTGAAATTTTCCCAAACATGAGAATGGAAACTGACATTAGTGAAGCATATAGAACTCCAAATAGCCATAACCAAAATAAAACTACACCCAGACATATAATAATCACCATCCCAGAAATCCAAAATAAGAACAGAATATTAAAAGCTGTTAGAGAGAAAAGACAGGTCACCTATAAAAGAAAACCTATCAGAATCACAGCACACTTCTCAACACAAACAATGAAGTCAAGAAGAGGATGGAGTAAAGTATTTCAGATCCTAAAGGAAAATTACTTCCAACCAAGACTGATGTACCCTGCAAAACTGTCCTTCAAAATGTATGGAGAAATAAGATACTTCCATGATAAAAAAAAAAAAAAACAGCTGAAGAACTTCATGATCACCAAATCAACCCTGCAAAGAATACTGAAAGACATTCTAGATAGACATAGGAAAAAACCACTAAGTAAGGCAGATAATTAAACAGAGTGAAAAGGTGAAGATGCAACAGCAGAAACATAACATGTCAAAAATAAACCAACAGAAGGAGATCCAAGATGGCTGATTGAAATGTAGCATGATAGAGAGCCTCTCTGAGAAAAACAACTCAAATGCTGCAATCTGACACCATGGAGAGGACCAGACAAAAGGAGAGGAATTAAACTGAGGAAAAAGAAAAAAATTAAAAAAGAACAAGAAGAAGCATGGACGGAGGGCTGGAGCTGGGCACTAACCGGTAGCTGTGCGTCTTGGAGTCCGGCAACTCACAATCAATCTGGGGTCACGGCCCTGCTGAAAGCAGGGATTGCTGAACTCAAGACCCTTGGCAGGAGGAGGCACTGCAATGGGGAGTGGAGTTAGCAAGCGGAGCTGCACGGACTTTGGTGAGTCCTGGGAATTGAGATTCCCCAGAGCGAGATCACTGGCAGGATGACATATTGGATGTGGGCAAGTCAGGCTTGAATCAACGGCTGAGGTGGCTTCAGTCAGTGGCTCCTGGCACAAGGTGTATTGGTGAGATCTGCTTGGGCTGGTCCACACCCCTGATCAGGACCCAATAGCCAAGGATGAGGCTGTCCAAACCTATGATATCCACAGGGCACAGTCTAATGTGCTAAAGTCACACTCTGGTTGAGAGGGGAGGGGCCAGCCCACACTGCAGCCACTGCCTGACCTCACAGGTCAACAGCAGACAGGGGAGAGGAGCACTGCCCAAGCCAGTAAGCTGCAAAGGGACTTAAGGCAGTACATAAAAGTCCAGACACCTCCACCTTTCATCTGTCTGAAAGTAACCAGAAACATGGTAAGACAGAGAAACAGCAAAAGGCCTTCAACCACTGTCCCAGGGAAAATAAGCCCAGGAGGGGTGAGTAAGAGAAGATTGAGGGCAGCAGACATGCAGTATCAGACATGGCCTCATCAGAAATAAAGAAATACTTCCATGAATTTAAATCTGAAATTCTAACTCAGGTGAAGCAAGATACAGAAAGACTAATAAAAGAAATGCTGGGTATTCCTCAAGAAGACACAAATGGAAGAATGGAGGAACCTAAAGAAATGAAAGAAGCCTTTGATGAAGAATATAAACAAAATCTAGAATACATGAAACAGATCCAAAGAGAGTATCAGGAAATTAAAAACTCCATTGAAAGCTGGCAAAACTTCTTAAAAGAAACTAAAGGCAGACTTTTAAAATTTGAAGATAGGTTTGCAATGTATGATCGTGAAAGGAAGGATCTCTTAAAAATAACAAAGAACCAGGAAGTAATGATACAAAGGCTAGAAGATGATAAGAGGATTTATAACTTAAGAATAAAAAATGTGAATGAAAAAGCAGGGACAAATACAAATGAAATAAAAAGGCTATTCACAGAAATAATTAAGGAAAACTTCCCAAGCATAGGAAGTGATGTTCAGATATATGAGGCATACAGAACTCTAGCCAGCTACAACCAAAAGAGATCTACACCCAGACATATAATAATCGGGATCCCAGAAATCCATCACAAGAACAGAATATTAAAAGATATTAAAGGACTTCAAAGGCAGTTAATAATCAAACCAGAATGGGTATTCTATTGAATCCTGCCATCCCCAGAGTAGTTACCCCTTCTCCCAGACTTGACACCCTCAAGCACACCAGATTTGAATAAAATCACTCAAGACAAAACAGCGATATAGCCAATCTTCTCTGCCTCATCTCTGCTATGCTATTTTTCTGTC